>LOJH01025997.1:2143-18547 GCA_001685095.1 Ellobius talpinus
GAGAGAGAGAGAGAAAGAGAGAGAGAGAGTGAGAGAGAGCAAAAAAATAAATAAAATAAATGAGATTGGCCAGAAACAAGATGGGGATTTTATTCTGACTTTAAAACAAAAACGGGCTGGAGTTAGAGCTAGGTGGTTGTCTTGGTTAGGGTTACTATTGCTGTGATGAAACACCATGAATTTCAGGAGGAAAGGGTTTATTTCAGCTTACACTTCCTACCAATAGTCAATCACTGAGGAAGTCATGCTAGGAACTCAAACAGGGCAGGAACCTGGAGGGAGAAGCTGATGCAGAGGCCATGGAGGAGAGCTGCTTACTGGCTTGCTCCTCGTGGTTTGCTCAGCCTGCTTTCTTGTAGAACCCAGGACCACCAACCCAGGGATGATACCACCCACAATAGGCTGGGTCCTCCCTCATCAATCACTAATTTAAAAAATGCCCTACAGGCTTGCCGAGCTTTTGGAGGCATTTCCGTAATTGGGGTTCCCTCCTCTCAGATGACTTTAGCTTGTGTCAAGTTGACATAAAACTAGTCAGCACAGTAGCAGACTATAGACTATAACATGCCTAGCATGTTAGTGTGTAAGGCCTGGGTTCCATTCCAAGAAACACAACACAACACACACACACACACATACACAAGTGTTCTCGTGGGTATACCTGGAAAAAGAGGAAGCATACACTGCCTGCCGGTCATCAGAGCCACACGTGGCAGTCCCTGCTATTCTCCTGCTCCCCTTCAACCTCATCCCCATGAACAGCCCAACTCTTGATCTAACACTGCTGCAAGGAAGTTTGAGGCCACTGTGAAGGCCATTAAGTCAGCATGGGCACTGTATACCAAGGGCCCCAACACAGGGCCTCTGCTAATTAACCTGCTCTTAAGCGACAGCCTAATTATCTGAGGCTCCTGGTCCCTGCTGGTCCCTCTGCTTCTTCTTTTTTCTTTTTTTCTTTTTTGGTGAGCAAGCAGCCATACGGCTGCACCCTAAGTCAGGAACTTTTGCTGTTGTAATCAAATAAAACTTACAACAAAGAGAATCAGCCCCACGCGGGCGCTGTTGCTGTGATTAGTCTGCTCCTCGGAGATAAGCTCTCTAGTAAGCAAAAGCTGGGAGAGCACACATTTGTTTCCACCCTTTGTTGATTCTTCCAAGTCTTGAAATGGTGATGGCTTTAGATTTAATCTGTATCCCAGACACACATATGGAAGTTCCTTCTCAATGAATTCCAAGGACAGCCAGAGTGCCTTGGCACCCCAACACATCCCAACACACCCAGGGTGAGCTGTCTGGACCTTGTGTGGGTCTCTCCCCATTCTACTCCTCCAAGGATGTGGAGAGTATCAGTTGGTCCTTTGGGCTCAGGGAAGTATAGTTAAAACAAGCAAATGTGGGCTTCGAGTAGATGTGGCTTGCATCCAAATCCTGTGCCACTGGTTAAGTGACCAAGAATGAGCCACTTACATCCTCAAACCCTCAATTTCTCTCTGTGTACCTGAGGTGCATGTAAGGATAGATAAAAGCACTTAGGGACACATGGTATTGTCTCCAACGTCAGTCACACTGCTAGATTCCCAGCTCTACCTCTTCCAGGCCACACCCTTTGTTTTTTCCCAGTTCTGGGCTCCTTTGCTGTCCAATCAGAATGGAACTGGTGCCTCCTGCATGGTGTTGCTGGAGGGATGGACAAGGACACACTACAGAATGTGTTTAGAAGGATGTCTGCCTTGTGGAGAGCACAAAAGCCATTGGGTGATGTTTGGCACTGCTGCTTGTGCATATCATAGGTGCCATTTTCCAACCTGTAGGTTCTTCTTCCACCTCCAGGGGGCAGGTTAGCAGAACTGGGCATCGTAGCCTCGGACCCAGCCATGTTGCTTGGAGGGAGGCCAATATTGGCTTCTTTTAGAGCAACTCTGGGGCTTGGAGTGTAGAACTGGGACACGGAAAGTTGGGGAAGAAGCAAGACTGGCGGGAGCCAGAGCTGGAGTAGGACAGACTTCAGACCTTCAGGCTGCAACTTAGTGGAACTGATAAACCAAAAATGTGGGTCTTCGCCCTTGGCAATTCTAGGAAGAAATACCCGCAGCCTTGACTTTGAAATGTGCTCCACTCAACTGTGAATGAATAATTTACAACCTTTGATCTTATATTGTTGAGGAGAAGGAGAGGGAGAAGACCGCGAGGTCTGTGGGTACCAGAAACGAACACAACACTTAACCCTCTCTGCCTACCTAGGCTTTCAGACCCCCTACAGAGACCATTCTTGGGGTGTGAGCATTGGAAAGTCTGTGGTTCCTGTCCTATAAATCAAGGCCACAAGAATATGTGGGGGCTGGCACATGACTAAGACCGGAAGGAAAAACAAAAGGAAAGTTGTAAACACGGGCGGACAGACAGGTATTGAGCTGTTCCCGTCACTACCAAAGGCTCAGTCAGGTTGCCCCCACTTAGACCTAACTCTTGTGTCTACAAGTCACTCCCTCGTGCAGAAAGCATCGACAAGCCCTCTCTTCCCCAGCATGGGTGTGAATGGCACTAACAGCTTCTGCCTAGGATAGTACAAGCTGCAAGCGCCTATCTGCCAACTGGGGACCTCACTTCTTCATAAAACCTGCTCCCGTTTCTAGGAGCCCCAGGGGAGTCTCATCATGAAGTGCCTGGGTTTTCTGCTCACTTGCTGCTCTGCAGGAGTCTCTCTTCTCTCCAGACCCCTGCAAATTGGCAATGACAAAAATACATTCACTAAAAGAGCACTTTTAAAACTGAAATGCAGCATTACTTTAACCAAGTATCCCAAGCTCTGCCTGCATGGGAGTGGCTGTCTAAGCTTCAGCATCGTCCTCCTGCAGAAGGTGAAAATTGCCAGGCCAGATGCTAGAATGAGGGGTCCAATACAGCACTGCCTGACCCCAAAGACTTAACAGGCAGAAACAACTCTTGTTCTATGCACATACAAACACATACACAAACACACATACTCACACGCATGCTCACGTGTACACACATGCACATATATGCACATACACATGTACCCACACCCACACACAAACCATACATGCACAAGCATGCACACACACACAGAGAATATTTCTCTCCAGGGACATATAGTACACCAATGCTATTGGGTTGGATGGGTTTGATGACCAGCCACGCATGTATCCCAAGACAACTGCCTCCATGGTCCATAGGCATCAGCCAGACCCAAGGCCAGGCCTCTTCAGGTCCCACGATGACATATCTCTCGGGAACAGACATTCTCTAGCAACTGTTTCTACTGCCCCCCCATCATGGCTCAGTCCTGACTGGCAGTCCCTGCTGGGAAGAAATCATGGAGCCCAGTAGTGGTGTGAAAAGACCACATCTCCAACATCGCCTGTCCTTCTGGAGGGCTGGGTCATGGAAGGAAGAAAGTCACTGGGTCTAGCTCTCATCTCCCAGTCCTCTGTCTGCCCCTTGCTTTTGTTTGTGTAGGCAGCCTCCCTGCCACACACAGGCATTCTCAAAGCTGGCTTCCACTCACCACCAGGAATAACTCAGCCTCACTCTGCATCCCCACCTGAGACCTGCCCCTCAGCCTCAGCTGGACCACATCTGTGTTCCTGAAAGTAAGAGGCGTGACCCAGCCTCTCGGTCCAGCCGTTCGTTGTGAATGCTGTTTTGTCGTCAGAGAAACCACTCCACTGACCTTGCCCTAGATCTTATGTGTCTTGATGTACAGTGTCTGTGTCACCTCCTCCGGAAAGCCATCCAGTCACACACCAGGAGTCCATCATTCCTCACTCAGGAACACTCGCTCCTCCCTGGGACAGAACAGTGGTCCCTGGGAGCAACAGCAGGGTCTCAAGTAGCTTGTCGCTATCAATGGGTGCTTAGTAAAGTTGGATGAAGACCTTGCCTTTTCCCTGGGATAGGGACCTCAGCAAGGGTGGCAGACAAACCTCTACAGATCTCTCCTGACCCGTAGGCAGTGTGCAGGTGGGAACCAGGCACTCTATGAGTCTCAGAGCATAACCTAACCAGCAGAGTACACGTACAACCAAATCTAGTTGGGCGCTTCCAGGGTGATGGGTGCTGTGTTAAGCACTTAACTCTCATTATCCCATTTACTCCTCCACAATAGCCAGGTCATGGGGACACCATTAGCACTGTTTTCAGGTGAGGAAATGAAAGATCAGAGGGGTTAATTGAGCTGACCAAGGCAACACAGTGACTAAGTGAAACAGAAAAAAAAATGAGGTCTGGCTGCCTATGGAGTGTGGCTGGCTATCTGTTGGCCCCAGGGCATTCACACCCATTACAGGACCCCACACCCAGGGTATTCACACCCAACCCAGGACCCCACACCCAGGGTATTCACACCCATCACAGGACCCCACACCCAGGGTATTCACACCCAACCCAGGACCTCACACCCAGGGTATTCACACTCATCACAGGACCCCACACCCAGGACATTCACACCCAACACAGGACCCCACACCCAGAGCATTCACACCCAACACAGGACCCCACACCCAGAGCATTCACACCCAATACAGGATTACATACCCAAAGTATTCACACCCATCACAAGACCCCACACTCAAGACATTCACACCCATCACCCCACATCCAGGACATTCACACCCATCACAGGACTTCACACCCAACACAGGACTCCACACCCAGGGTATTCACACTCATCACAGGATCCCACACCCAGGACATTCACACCCATCACAGGACCCCATACCCAGGGTACTCACACCCATCACAGGACTCCATACCCAGGGTATTCACACCCATTACAGGACTCCATACCCAGGGTATTCACACCCATCACAGGACTCCACACCCAGAACATTCACATCCAACACAGGACCCCATACCCAGGGTATTCACACCCAACACAGGACCCCACACCCAGAGTATTCACACTCATCACAGGACCCCACACCCAGGACATTCACACCCAACACAGGACCCCACACCCAGGGTATTCACACTCATCACAGGACCCCACACCCAGGACATTCACACCCAACACAGGACCCCATACCCAGGGTATTCACACCCATCACAAGACCCCACACTCAAGACATTCACACCCATCACCCCACAGCCAGGATATTCACACCCATCAGAAGACCCCACATGGCATTTGGTGTGAGGTTCAAAAAGATCGGAGGCTCAGCTGAGACCAAAAGGCCACTTGTGCCCTACCCCATCAGGAGTCAGGCCGACCCCAAAGCATTAAAAACAGGATATCCCAGGGAGTCAGTTTCCTAGCAAGGGACATAGTTTACTTCCTGTTTTCCTGTGGATCAAGATGTAGAACTCTCAGCTCCTTCTTTGACACCATGTCTGCCTGCATGCTGCCATGTCCCACCATGATGATAGTGAACTAAACCTCTGAAACTGTAAGCCACTCCAATGAAATGTTTTCCTTTATAAAAGTTACTGTGGTCATATTATCTCTTCACAGCAATAGAAACCCTAAGCAATACCTCCTTCTGACTTCCTCAGACACCAGGCATGCATGTGGTGCACCCTCAGGCAAACCACTCATATACATAAAATCAACTGATTTTTGGAAAAGCGTACATATAGACATGCATAACCAATGACAGAATTCTGAGCAATGCTCTGTCATCTGAGCCTCCACGTCTGGAGCTTCCGTGTGCCCACCTGAGGAGAGGTGAGACTCCTGGGGACTTCAGGAAGTTCACTTGGAGGGCAGCTCCATAAGGAGCCAGGGTGTGTAGAGATAAGGAAGTCACACAACTGTCCACATCAGCAGCGCTTCTCTGCGGCTTTTATGGACATTCACTCACCCTCACCACTCTCTAAGTATCAGCGTTGTCTCTGACTCTATAAGTGAGGAAACCCAGGCATAGAAAAGGAGAAGTAAGTTATCAGTGAGCTGGGGGCACTGCAGGCCAGCTAGTAGCTTCAGGCCCTTCTCTGACCATGGAGGCTTGCAGCCTCTACAGAGCTGGGTTCGAGTGGAAAGGACAAGAGTAGGGATTTGTGAGCCCCTGATGCCTTCCTCACTCTCTTATTAAGCAACTCCAGTGCAGCACCATCATTAGCAGGATATTGAGGTGCTCAGTCCTTGGGCCCCTGCTGGAAGTCTGAACCCAAGCTGACTAATTCTGCTTCCCTGTTACTCGGCTCCCAACCTCCCCAGCCTCTGCATCCTACACTCCAATCGCCACCTGCCTTGCTTCGCTTAATCCAAAGCCCGTCTTGCACTAGTAACTGGACATCCTGGGAATGGGCGGGCGGTGAGGTGATGATGCCCTGCCTTGTTGATCCTAGAGTAGTGCTTGCTTCTCTCTGCGCTCAGGCAGCCATCTACCGACGCCATCTGCTCCCCATGGCCATACCTGGGAAAGGTCTAATGTAGCTGTAAGCAGACACCAGAATCTCTGAGGTCTGGGGGAAAGCCTTCCCCTGGGGGACCAAGCTGAATCTCAGGGTCCCCAGGTACTCAGACACATGCCTGACCCCTAAACGCCAAGATCTTTTCTCCTTGTGTGTGACTTGGGAAGGGAGCAAGGGACCTCGCCCCTCTCCCTCCCCCTGCTGGAGCCCCCACCTAACCCTGGGAGCAAGTGGCTCCACCGCAGGCTCTGCAGAGGGTGCGCGGGGCAAGGCTGCCCCCCACAGGCAGTCGGAGGAGGAACTCTCTTCTCCAGCACCGGGAGGGTGTGGGCTGTGTAGAATCTCTTTGCTGGATTAGCTCCATGATCCTCAACCTCACCCTGAGGCAGAGAGAAATCCATTTAAACGATGTCAAGAGAGAACTCAGATCTGGGGTGGGGATGAGGGTTTCTAAGCCCTGCATTAGGATGTGGGACTTAGACAGAGAGAATCACAGAGTCAGACCCCTCCCCTAGCACTGGGTCAGAGGACACTGTCCACGACCACATACCCCGTCCCTCTCCTGACTGCTGACTCTGGTTCCTTCCAATGCCTTCATCTCAGAGCCTCCTGTTGTCTGGAAGTGCTTTCAATGATCCAACCAATATCTCCCCTGCTACAGCTAGGACCCAAAGCCTGGCTGGAGTCCTGGGTGTTCAGGGCAGGAAAAGGTGAGTGCAAGGAGCCAGAAGCAAGGAAGCAGGACAGAGCATGTGTAGGAGAAGTCCCGTGGGAGACAGAAACCAGAAGCTGCCGGCCAGGGGAAGCACAGCACAGCTGAGGGAGCATCTCTGCAAGTCAATTGCCTGCGCTTCAGTTGGCCCAAAGCCTGGTTTCCTCCAAGACAAGCTAGCTGCTTCTTTTGCATCATTGGAACTGCATTATCAGTAACAAGGAGCCTGGGCCCAGTCAGCAGTAAAATCGCTAGCCCTTGCTTCAAAGCCGCTCCAGTATGGAGATGGCTGTCTCCCAGCCCGGCCAGCCCTGGGTCTTTTTGTTGGTTTTGTATACTATTTCTTTGTTTGTTTGTTTATCATTGTAGCATGGTGGCCAAGTTCATGGGAGAGGCTAGAAGACAACTTAGGGAGTCTGTTCTCTCCTTCCACCTTGTTGAAGCAGGGGTCTCTTGGCATTTCTACCATGTGGTTGGTATATTCCAGACTAACTGGTGTTCAAGCTTTAAGAGAGTCCCCTGACTCCTCCCATCTCACTAAACATATGTGTGTGCTAGGATTACAGATGCTTGCCACCGCATCTGGCTTTTTATGTGGGTCTGGGGCTGAAACTCAGATCATCAGGCTTACACTGCAAACACTCTGTTTTATACTTTGTAATGGGGTCTCATGTAGCCCAGGCTGGCCCGGAACTTGCTATGGGGTGCTCTGATGGACAAGGCAGGCAACTGTCTGCATCTCAGACTCCTCCCCTAGCAGAGGAGCTCTCTCCATACAGGGGTGAGCATTCCCTCTGTATTCCGACTCCATGATTCCTGGCATCAGCCACAGTGTGGATCTAATTAGTTGAGTCCAGGAATCCACCAAAAAGACAAACTATGTGGATGGTCTCCTGGCTCTGTCCTGCAGGAACCCCTACTGCTGTTCTGCCCTTAGCTAAGGCAAGGTCTTTCAGAGACCCCATATCTAGTAGGGGTAGGGCTATGGCCAGGGACAAGGAACTCTTCTTAGGAAAAACCACAGGACATCTGCTGGCAGGGCCATTCACTGGTTGGCAGGTTAGAGCCATGATGCCCAATGGCTGGCCTAAGGTCAAAGCGTGAGTCACAGGCAACATGCTGAGACAAGACAATGCTCAGTCCCTGTACCCACCTTTCTCCTGCAGCCAGAGACAACTTCTCCAAGCCAAGAACCCTTCCTCTACAGAATAGTAGTACCTGGTGCCTAAATATACAGGAAGACCTGAATTCAAATCCCAGCTCTTATGCTTCCTACATAAACACCTCAGACATTCAAGATCATTGAGCCTCTTTTTTGATCTGTAACATGAATGTATAGAATCAGGCATGGGACCACAAACCTATAATCCCAGTTCTCGGGTACTGAAGCAGAAAGAACGCTAGTCTGAGTCTAGCCTGGGTCTAGCCTAGGTTACATAGTAAGAGTCTGTCGGAAAGTGGTGAGGGAACTACAGTCACTTACTTCCCAGGGTAGCTGTAAAGATTCGGGGAGACAATGGCCATGAGCAATGTTAATGATGCAAGGGTGTACTTGGTCCCTGAAAACATGCAATAGCCACAATGTCCATTGGCACACTCGTGTATGCTCACACACAGGTACTCCACACTCACAAACTCACCCACTCACACACAAACAGAAAACATTAGTAAAAGGGAAGAAAATTGAAACCTGCCAACACCCTGAAGCTTTGTCCCACCCCTGCACACATGTGGTCTTGATGACACTAGATGCAGGGACTCAAGGAAGAAGGAGAGGAGAAAGCAGACCAGGATTCCCGAGGGGGCAGGATTCACACTAAAGGTAGAAGGATAGGGACCAGGCTCGCCAGTCTGGTACCACCTTTCCTAACTGGCCCCTGTTAGTCCCCTAGCAACAAGCATCTCTCCCAAATCCTTCCTAAATTGCCCACTGCCTCCTCTTCTGCAGTTCAGCCACCCTCCCCTCACAACCCACACATCTTCTAGAGCAGGCTCCTTAGGCCTGAAGACTCATGGGAGCCTTGCTGGGAGCCTTGCTGACAAAGGGCTGGGATATTCCGTGTGGAGGCCAGAGCAATTGACCTGGAATGCGCAGAACAAGAGTGTAGAAGGATGTTATGGCCCTGCCCGAACCATTCAGGCAGGATCCAGAGCTATGTGAGATCTTGTTCAAAAGATAGAACTGTAAAATCCCCAATTTCCTTACCCCTAGGAAGTGTTGGGGAAAGGCGATGTGGACCAGAGGGGAAGAGGAAGCACGTGCTGGGGCTGAACTGCCATATGTCCTCTTATGCTAACTCCAGTCTAAAACTCCATAGAGTTTTCAGGGCTATGAGTGCAAGGGAGATGAGCCCTCTGCTCACGGTCTACAAGGAAACTGCAGTAGCCCAGCCCCTAGGACTTGACCTAAGATCTGGCCAACTCGCAGCACACTGTGACTGGGCCAGAAGATGGAGTTTGCAAGAAGGCAGGTCTTACCAGGAGCCCAGGCCACACAATGCCACTGGTACACAGAATGCACCTGCCTGGATCAGGGCATAGGCCATTTGGTGGCCTCCTTCCCACCAGCCCTCCTGGGGTTTCTGCTTCCTCTTTGTTTCTTGTAGTCCTAGGCTCAGGGCATCAACCCCATGCCTCCTAATATAGGTGCTAAGACCCTGGCACAGAGATCCTAGGACATGGATGGACGCTTGTCTCTTGCTCTTCCACAGACAAGCTTCCTTGGTTGCTGTGACACCCTAATTCCCTCTTCCTAAGCACTCCAGGCAGCTTCCTGGCCTTGGCCCACCAGTCCCACATACCTGGGCTGCCTCCAATCCCAAGGAGTCTCTCACTGCTTCACTGCTGCAGAAGATACAGCCACCTTGAGATTAACCAGCTCCGTGTGATCCTCCCTGACTCAGAACACTCCAGCTTCCAGTCCTACCACCCTTTCACCCTGAACTAACTTCACAGACTAGATTCGGGAACAAATCTGAGACAGTTGAGAGGCTTGGATTCCTGCGCCAACATCCCATGTGACCTCAGGCCAGCCACTTCTCTGTGCCTTGGATTTCCCACCTATGAAACATAGACAATAGTAGCACTGTCTTCAAAGGATCAGCATGAGGAGTTAGACGTGACTGGTACTAGAAGTGACAGGGTGGTCATGGACGCTCTTGTCAGCTCCTCTCATACAGACAGAGGGAAAGCTAACTGCTGGGCTGGAGCCTTTCCCACCCAATACAAGTCCCTGACCTGGACAAGGCCACCAGCAAGGTGACACACCTGGTGCAGAGCTCAGTTAGTTTGACCCAGGGACATTCTGCTCTACTCTGCTCTCCCAACCCTGGTCGGGACAGTCCGCTTGTTCGGGGGGGCTAACAAACTCTATGCCCCTTTATCTTCTGAGGAAACCACAAATGGTCCAGAATCGACGCCTGCAACTCCCCTACCCTCCGCTCCCAGATGTAAGCCTGCCCCCAAAGGCCTCGGGAGCGCAGCCTCATTTCCGCTGAAAGGTTGCTGTCCTAAAGCATTCTATAAGGACAGTCTCCTTCCGTCCAGGCCTGAGTTGTGCTTTTGTCTCTCTCCTTTTTCGTCCCAATCCATTCCCGGGATCCCGGTCTAGTGAGGTTCTGTTACTGTCCGGGGGTCTTGATTGGGTTCATCTGCTCTGCCAGTTAAGGAATTAAAAGGCAGGAAAAATCTCAAGTGGGACAGGTAGCAACAAAGAACTCTCCAACACCACAAGCAGCGGTAAACAAACCCAGCAATCGGAAACAGACTTTTACTGGGGGGCAAGGAGGCACCCCAATGCAGCAGACACACAGAGGAAAAGCCCCTCTGCAGAGCAGAAGGGGTCTCAAACTCTGATCTCTTCTCTAGAGCTGGGGCTTTTAGTCTCTGGAGCATCTTCCTCCCCTAATTTAGGCTTGGTCAGTTTGAAAAAAGACAAGCTTGGCCTGGAGCACAAGCTTCCATCAGCAGGGGGCCTACCAGCAAAAGTGGGGGGGGCACCTACAAGGCCTTTGTTTTAAGTTGCCAGGCTTTTGTCTCAGGTTAGGAGAGTGATGAAGCCAACCATCTTGGAAGTCCACCATCTTTTTTACATAGCTAGCCCCTCCCCTAACTGTCTGCCGGCCAGGGAGACCAACTGTGTTCTATCAATGCAGCAGTCATGTGTCCAGCATCACCAGGACTGGCGCCAACTGTGGCCGACCTAAGCTTCAAGCCCGGAGCAGGTTACTGACACCTGGAGAGGAGCCTTTTGCAAAATGCTAGGGTAGTGACTTTCCCTGCTCCCTTTCCTCCTCCACTTCCTACTGACCATAGCCCAGTTCCACTGCTCCCCTCCCCTCCCCCTCCTCCCCTCCCCTTCCCTCCCCTTAAACAGACGAGAGCATCAAAGCGCGAAAAACATCGAAATTGCCAAATGCAATTTCTCTCCGGAGACGACAAATTTGCTGCAATTTGTATTTCCAAACAGGAGCTGCAGTTCCTGAGAGGCTCCCAGGCAGGTTCCCCGCCCCCTCCCAGGACAGCGCTTGCCCCATCTCTGTGCTACAGGGGAAGGGGTAACAAAGGTTGGGAGGTTGTCAGAGCGAGGGCAGGGGCAAGAGAAAGAAACAGCCACTGCTGTGGGCCAAGCTCAGAGCTCCCAGCCCTCAAATGGGCTGCCAGGACCATCTCTGCATGGAGCGAGCGGGGGACGTAAGTGTCCCTGGTAAATGGCAAACCGGTCAGGGACTCATTACCCAGAAATCCCAATACATTCAGCTGCTGAATGCGTCACAGCGGCTATGCTTTAAACCACTAGCGGCACAGCTGCTCAGGCTGTAGCCTGGGGGTGGGGGGGCGTATTCTGTCATCTTCTCCCCCCCCCCGCACCCCAGACAATGGCTCTGTTGCTGCTGACAAAGGTAGCTTTAACTAAATCTCTTTCGTTCTAAGAAAACTCGCTAGGGTGGAAACCTGTAAGCTCAGAGAGTTAGAGTAACAAAGGCCGAACTTTTAGTCTTTGCTGGCACAGGAAGCCTCCTTCCTTTCAGCACCGCCCCAACTGAAACACCCACACTATGCTTCTCCCGGCTACTTCCTGTGAACTAGTTGCTAACCCCACCTCTCTGAGTCCGGGTTAATTTTACTTAATGCAAATGCAACCTATCTTTACATAGTTATACAAATGCTGTATAAGCAAATATAACACATCTTTGCCTAGTTAAACACTCCTCAGCATTCAGCCATCTATGGTGAGGTATGTAGTCGCCCCCTTTTATCGGAAGGGGACCACTCTCAGGTAGATAGTGGTAAGGTGTAATGTTAAATTCTGGTTTCCCTGTCTAACTTCTTCCTGTGACCTTGGTGACTTTGGGCCACTCCCACCATCTCCTTGTCAGCTGTAGACCTAAGAGACTGCAGGACCGTTTCTTTTCCTTTCTTTCCTCTTTTTTCTTTTTCTTTTCTTTTCTTTTTTTTTTACACTGCTACCCCTTGAACAGGGCATGCTGGTTAATTTTCTGTGCCAAGTTCTCTGGGCACTAGACATTGCTCTGGGTGTGTCACTGGGGTTGTGTATGGCTGAGATTAGCACTTGGGCAAGTAGACCGGGAAAAGCAGATGGCCTCCATTAATGCGGTTGGTTGAAGGCCTGAACCCACCGTGCTAGGAAAACAGATCCCCACCCCCACCCCCGAGTGTCTGCCATCAAACTGACTTGGGTTTTTTTCCTGCCTTTTTGCTTCAAGGAAATTCCTGGGTCTGGGCCTGCCAGCCTTCAAATGGGAGTCACACCATCCTTTCTCCTGTGGACACAGATGAAAGGGAACCCTTCAGTTCTCCTGAGTCTCTAGCTGGTCACTCACTCTGCCGATCTTAGGCTTGCCCATATCCGTAAGAAAATGAGTCAGTTAGCTCTGTGCATTAAATATCTGTGTGTAACAAACACAGGTAACGATGACCTCCTGGCTTTCCGTTGGAGACGCCCGATTAATGCTCAGGGTAACGTTAAAAGGCCAAGCCCTCTCTTCGTTTGATCTATATTTTGAAAACTAGGCTCTATGTTTGTTTTCGAAAGCAAAATTCAATTTTCTAAAGGGAAGATTCATTTCCAAAGATCTAACACTGACTCAGCCTTTCACTCCAAGCCCCAGGAGATGCTGCTGGGGTCAAGCAGAGGGGCGGGGCCTCATTACCAGCGCGACTCTGCAGCTGAGAAGAGGGCAGTGCTCCTGCTTTCGGGCTTTGAGAGGCCTGGGAACGGAGAGCGCCCCTCTGTAGCAGGGCCTGATCTAGCGCCCTTCCTCCCCAAGAGAACAAAGCCTTCTGGAGGAGAAACGGTGGCCACACTTCTGTTTAAAGGAGCTTTAATCGCGCCCCCCGCCCCCAGATTCCTTCTTAGAAGTTAGAGCATCTACCACCATACCACCCTGAACGCGCCCGATCTGGTCTGATCTTGGAAGCTAAACAGGGTCGGACCTGGTTAGTACTTGGATGGGAGAAGTTAGAGCAATGCTGGAGGACTCCACGAACTAGGGCTGGCTTGTTACTTGGCTGGCTCTTGTGAAATTACTCTGTTGGCCGCGCCCCACTCTAAGGGCTAGGGTATTGTTGGCCCTGCGATCTGTGCGAACCCAAACAAACTGCCACTTCCCTCCAGATTCTTGTTTCTTGGAATTTGAGGAACCAGCCATCTGGGAGACATTTGAAGCAAGATCTTTACCTCACTCCATATACTAAAATAAATTCCAGATGGATCTCAATGTTTAAACATACACAATGAAACCGCAAATGTCCTCACAAAGAGAGCAAAATCTTAATATGAGCAAAATTCTAAGGAGGGCACAAACCATAACCCAAGAAAAGTCAAAGTGCATACAATTCAGCTCCACAGAAAATTATTAACTTGCATGAAAAAAACTAAAACAAAATTAAAAGACAAATGGTAAATTTAAGGGTGATATAGCTCACAAATAAAGCTGAATGCTTAAGGAACTGGAAATTAATGAGAAAAAGACAAAGATTCCATTTTAAAGATGCATGAAGAAGAGAGTCAGGTGGTTCACAGAGAGGGATAGAATAACCCCAAACAGATGGCAAGGGCAGCAGTCTCACTAATGGGAAACACGCAGGAGCTAGAGCAGGACCCCAGAGTTATTATCTGTCATGGAAACCGTTCTGAAGTTTGCCAATATTCTTTTGGGAAAACAGGAAAGTTGAAACTGTTGGTTAGGGCTGTAAGTTGACAACATTCCTGTCAGGTGCAGTTTGGCAGGATTTGATCCCAGCACACTCTCCGCTAGGAACCGACCACTCTGTGAAGGCAGAATAACCCATGTACATACACACACACACACACACACACACACACACACACACACACCTCTGTGAGCACAGCAACCCACTACTGGGCCTCTGGAGTGGGGCCCTCTCTGGGCCTCGGTTTCCTCTTAGGTGAAATGAGAATATCAAGGGTCAGCCTCAGAGTGTGTTGCATCATGTGTGCTCATAACGTCACCAGGAGAGTTGGGTTGCTGTGTAGGAAAGGCTCGGGAGCAGTAGGTACTCATATCACTGATTAAACTCCCGCCATACTCAAGACCAATCAGAGGCTGAATGGCCATTTGAGGGAGGACTTTGGAGTGGGCAAGTCTATCTTCAGCCCCCGTTAGAAGGAGGAATCTCTGTACAGTAAGGGTAGATGGCCAAGGTGACTGTGGAAATACAAGCCTACTGTAGTCGAGTGTGATGTGTGCAGGTGTTTGATCAGTAACGGGAAAGGCCAAAATGATCTTCTTGAGAGCAACTCCTGACACTGCCTGACTAGACCCCGCCCCCGGGGGACGGGCCACTTTGAGTAAGGAAACTGGGCCATCTCACCTTTCTTAGCAGTTCTGTCCGAGTGATGCCAAGGCCCTAATCAATTATTTCTAACACCCCCAAAATGGCTGACACTCTGGGGTGTGTTTTCTAAATTCTGGGCCTGGCTAAGCACCCAACAGTTCACTTTTCCATCCAGCAGCCTTGATACATGGCTGTCACTGCTTTCCCCATTTGACAGAAGAGGAACCAAAGCTCCACCATCGGGGGTTCTCTCAGCAACTCAGTGTCAAGGCCCACGTTGGACCGGAGCATCTCTGGCATCACCTGGGCATATCTCTGTATACACCAGAGGGTCACCTCTCAAGTGTATGCCCCTGCTTCTCAGACCTATCTCTCAGAATGACCTCCACCCCAAAGGACTTCTCTAAGTATAAGGTCAAACTTGTTTACACGTGTGTGTGTGCACGTCCGCGTGTGTGTGAGTGTGTGTGTGTGTGTGTGTGTGTGTATCCCAGGGATCAGCCTTGGGTATGGGTCTCCAGGAACTATCCTCCTTTTGAAAGACAGAGTCTCTCATTGGAACCTGGGGATTGTCAGGCAAGGTTTGCTGGCCACTGAGCTCCAGGGATCCTCCTGTTCCTACCTCCCTAGTACTGGGGTTCCAAACATGCCCCACCACCACACTCCACTTTTTATGGGTACAGGGACTGGTTCCGTGCCTGCATGGCAAACACTTTACCGAGTCAGCTCTCCAGGCCCAGGGTTTTTAAGCCCAGCAGGGTATGGGATGAGGCCAGTGTGATGGTTTAAGTAAAATGTTGCAGGTCCCTGAGTGGTGGCAGGCAGCAGACAGTGGGTCCCAAGGCCACGGCAGGCCACGAAGGCAGCCAGGTCCCAGCAGAAAATCATGTGGCCAGTGAGAGACCAAGACAGATAGGCACATCATGTAGACTGAAGTTGGATATTTATTTAGTGGGTTATGGAAGGGAAGGGGAGAAGGGGGAATAGGAGAGAGAGGCAGGGAGAGAGAGAAAGAGGAAGAGAGATAAACAGAGAGGGAGAAGGGGAGAAGTGGGGGAGAAGAGAGAGACAGAAGCTGCCTCTTTGAGAGAGAGATGGAAAAGAAAAGTCTCAGGCTGCAAGCAGGAAGGAAGATCTGCCTGCCTCAGCGGAGGGGGCAGGGAGTAGGCAGGGCTTGCCTCTTAAAGGGACAGGACAGACCATTACATTCCCATCTCTTTTTTATAATAAAAAGGTGGGAGGTTAGGCAGAACAAGTTAAAGGAATTGGGCTGGCAGATTCTCAAGTTGCTGCTGGCATATTTGTGGGTATCGTCTTTGGGGGGGAGCCTGAGAAAGCTAGGTGCTGGTCACATCCTGGGGTAGCTGGTCTCTTTGTCCCTGTCCGGTGTTTGTGGTATGGAAATGTCTGTTGTCTCTTATACCTGTCTAAGGTATTGGCAGAAGAGAGGACAAAGTTAAGTTTAGGAAAAAAAATTTTAGGACCAGGGAATTGAGAGG
>LOJH01025998.1:8188-18547 GCA_001685095.1 Ellobius talpinus
TCTTTCCTTCCTTCCTTCCTTCCTTCCTTCCTTCCTTCCTTCTTTCTTTCTTTTGTACCTTTGTGATACTAGGTATTAAGCCTGGGATTTGTACTTTTCAGAAAAGTGCTGAACTGCTAAACCACAGCCTCAACCTTCTTTTCACCTTTTGTTTCTTTTGTTTTGTGAGTACTTAAAAATTTTGCTCAGGCTAGCCTCGTGATCCCCCTGCCTCAGCTTCCAAAACAGCTGAGATTATAGCCTATGCCAGGAGGCCCAGTTTATTTTATTTTCCTTGCATTTAGATGCTATGGTGGTTTGAAAAATAAATGCCCCGCACCCACCCACCCATGGACTCAATTATGTAAAATCTTGGTCCTCAGTCAGTAGTGTTTGGAGAGCTGGTGCAGCCTTGCTGTGGGAACAGAATTGTTAGGGGTGGGCTTTGAAAGCTGGCACCTCACCCTAGCCCCAGCCGCTCTTCTGCTTCCGGTTTGTGATTGGAGATGTGAGCTCTCAGCTCCCTGCTCTGGCTAACTACTGTGCCATGCCTTCCCTGCTATCACAGACTTTGTCTTGGGAACCATAAGTCCAAACAAACTTCTCCTCTCTAAGTCACCTCTAGTGGCAGTGTTTTGTCACAGAAGTCATTAATACAGGTGACTTGCACAAAGCGAAGCCTCCATAATAAACAGCTATGGAAGACAGGGGGATAAGTCCAAGACCTAAGGTCTTGATTTTGAAATTTTCCATAAGTTCTAGGATAGTCTGTATATTCATATATGCCTCATAATAAAGAAGTCCTAGAACACGTGTTTTTCCAGAAGCCAAGTATAATGTCAATAGTTTCGTGCTTATTCTCTTTCACCTTATTTACAGACCTATTGGTATGTTTGCCTTTAAACTTTCACTGCTAAAATCAATATTCAGATGTCTCTTAGAAAACCTATGAAATAAAACTGCCCACCAAAATTCTAAAAACCTGAAGGGGGAACCCCCTTGAGTTTATTTCTGCTGTGGAGGGGTTTTATATTCATTTGATTTATACTATGCCCGCCTTTCTACACCTCAGTTTGGTCCTACAGTAGTGATGCTGTGATGTAAGTGGCCAGTTCCGTGAACGATGATAATGAACTTCACTGTCTTAGCTGGACACTGTAGCATGTTGGCCCTGACATTGTTGCTGCTGAAAACTCCTCCACAGCTCTGGGTCATTAACTGGCTTTAATGGTCCACGGGAGAGCAGAGCTATAGCAGGCCCACAGCTTGCCTGCTCATGTGTAACTAACTCCCTTAATTATCTCTTAGTGATTCAGTTGAATTAAGCTGGATTAAGTTGCATTTTGGGAAACTGCAAGGCAGCAAATTATCCATTTTTAAAAGGAGATCTGGTAACAGGATTCAAGGACTGTGGAAGACTGGCATTTAAGAATTGATCGGTAGAGAAAGGGCCAGGTTATAGCTCATTTGTGTTTGTATTCTGTTGCTGAATCTACAACTACTTACCTGCTATTTGTTGCTGTCATTTTGATGGGTTAACAAAGTGAAAATAGGAAAGGCAATAATAGGTAAATAAATGCAAACGATTAGATATGTCAACTGTATTTCATAACTGAATTCTTCAGATATCTGAATTCCCAGTAATAATAAAAATAAAAACCTAGCTATATATTATTTATGTGAGTTACAATAAAAGATATGCAGAGTAAGATACATGAAGGGTATACACTAAGGAAAACAATTAGGATAACTATATAGATGCCAGAAATAACAAGCTTTAAGGACTGTAAGTAGTGAAGAGTTACTGAAAATCACTCTTAAGCTTGTTATGCAAGATAATAACCTCTGTGCTCATAGCCTCAAATTTCACAGAGCAAAATTTAGTAGAATTAGGAGAAATGGGTAAAAATCATGGTGGGAAATTTCAATGAATTTCTCACAGTTCTAGATAGCTTGAGCAGGCAAAATAAATAATGAAGTTTTAATGATCACATGCAGGTATTTGTACCCATCAATCATAACATCCATCAATTAGGCACAGAGTCTCAATCAATTGTAACAAATTATTGATGCCGTGATATGAGGAAAAAATAAAGGGAAATAAAATAAAATTAAAAATGTGGACTATAAAATGTGCCATAAGACTAATCCTGACGAAGTTCAAAGAGGCAGTATCAGATCCACAACAAACATGTCCACAAACTCTTTGATACTTCTGTCATCAATAGATAGAACGTTACTGTCTGTTTCTCCTGACCCTGGAAAATTCTTTGTGTCCACAAATGAGTAGAACTGGTTCTGCTTTTCCTTCAAGGTAGTTTAGCAAATGTGTTGAGTTAATTGCTTTGGAGGTTCCTACTACTACAAATCAATGTGGTAGCCCCATAGGTATGCTATGGAGAGATCAAATGGGAAGCTCACAGAAATTCCAGAAAGCTCTAGCTGCTGTTGGGGTATATTATTTTTGGTCTAGGCACATGTGAATGGGGAAGTTTAAAGGACCAAATCCCAGATATCATTACATTAAGCTGTCTGAGAGTTCTGGCATGTGCAAGTTGAGAGATTCACTCGACTGGGTTAGGGGTTGACCAGATGGCTGGTAATTTCTTGGTATGTTTGTGACATTACTTCTAGAAATGATGACATTTGGAACAATAGGCTGACTTTACCATACAAGTTGAATGCCCTGACAAAACAAAAAGGCAGAATGAGAGCAGTTTTGCTCTCTCCTGGAGCAGGAAAACCACCTCTGCCTTTTTACAACAGAACTCCAGGTCTCTGGCTTAGGGACTCTGGGATTTGCACTAGCAGCCACTGGGGTCTTTAGTCTTTAGTTTTAGAGGAGAATTATACCATTTGCTCTTTTAGTTCTGAGGCCTTTGATTTTAGACCATGCAATACTACCAACTTCCCTGATTCTCCTCCTTGTTGCTGATGTTATTATGGGATTCCTCAGCCCCTGAAGGGAGTCAGCCATTCCTGTGTTAAATTATTGTCTTTCTATCTGTCTGTCTATCTATCTATCTATTATCTATCTACCACCTATTTATCTATTCATCTCTTGAACCACCCATTCTATTGGTTTTGTTTCTCTGGAGGACCATGAATTATTAGACCCTAAAGAAAAAATGGCCAGCTGTGTCCTATCAACACTCCATAAGCAAATTGAGTAATAACTGATATTGTTTTAAGCCACTGGATTGAGGTAGTTATGCAATGATAGATAACTCAGAACAGCCATATTATTTGGGAAAAATGAACCAAAATTGGAAATCAATAACAGTATAATGATAAAATGCTTCATCATTTGAATCACTATTAAATATGTAATGATTGGAGAAGCTAATATACTGAAAAACTTAAATATCAAAGGATAGTGAGTATCAAACATGGTAAGAGATAATATTTGATGAAATATGTAACTGGGATTGGTTCTACTTGGCAAAATTATGTGGTAAAAAATAAATAAGCACAGAGTTTGAAAAAAGAACAAGAGAATAAACTTTAAGAATGAAAAACTAAAAGAATCAGTAGAAAAATAATAATACAAAATAGCTTTAGAAAACTCCCTGTCCCCTAATTAACATCTTTAAAAGACTTTTTTGTAATTTTAAAAATCATTTTTAGTTATTCTGCTGTAGTGCTTTCATTAAAATATTTCAGAACTGCAAGCTAGAAAGATGACTCAGCAGTTAAGAGTCTGTGCTTCCAGAGGACCCAGGTTCAATTCCCAGCACCAACATGGCAGCTCACAACTGTCTGTACCTCGAGTTTCAGAATCTAAACTTTCTTCTGGCCTCTGCAGGCACTACACGCATCCTGTGCACAGACTTGCATGCAGGCAAAACATTCCTACACATAACAAAAAAAAAGTCTCAGAACCAGCAGACTAGAGGTATTAAAAGTAATGATGGTTAAATATGTGTATTTGTGTTACTTAAAATATCCCCCATTTTTTCATATTTCCACCTTTTTATACTGTCAATCTACTATTATTAATGATGATAGTAGCAATAATCGCAGGAACTTGTTTCATAAAGAGGTATTCACTCTCCTCTGCTATGATGGTGTTCATCTCCCACTTGACACATGGGAATTCTGTATTTATTAAAAAACAGAATTCAGTTCTGTTTTTAAAATTGCTGTTATTATTGCTTATGCTATTATGATGTTGCAAGTTGGGAAAGAGAAGTCCAAAACAGGTTTCTGGAAATTTTAAAGATTATTTATTTATGAATATGAGTGCTCTATTGTATACCTGCATGAGAGAGAGGATATCAGACAGAAATGGCCCTCAGATCCCATCATAGATGGTTGGGAGCCACCATGTGGTTGCTGGGAATTTAACTCAGGATCTCTGGAGGAGCTCTTTCTTAACCACTGAGCCATCTCTCTAGCCCTTTTCTGGAAATTTTACTGTGCTCCTCAGCAAAGAGAGAAAGATCAGAGAGCGAGCAGAACTTTTCTTTAGAGGCCTTAGAACATTTCAAGTGACTATGGACTTGACCCTGAGACAGAGCTGCTTACAGAATCTGCAAGGAATTTAAGAAGAACAGAGAAATGATACTAACGTAGGGGGGAAATGTAGTTCTCTTAAGGGTGATTGGTCCACATTCGGACAAGATAATGAAAAAGTACCCATCTGTGTCCTCTAAGGAGTGTTAAAAACAAAGCAGGCAGACCCGGTTTTTATGCTTTTCTTCATATTTGAAGTATGATTATCATGGCTTGCATCTCAGTGCACAGCCACCATACCTCATTTCAAAGCAAAGCAAAGCAAAACAAAACAAAACAAACCCCCTTCTTTTCCCTACTCGGCTGTCACAGGAATTGAATGTAACAACGAATGCACCAGTTTTCGTCCCCTAGATTCTTCCCCAGAGGATACAGCTGGTCTCCTGGGAAGGGAGGGATCTAATCCACAACTGAACTAAATGGATCTCCAGCAGAAAACTGCAGGACGACAGACAGTTCCCTGTAGCTCCCCTAGATGAGTATGGGGGGTTAAAAAAATTTCATTTTACCCTTTTCAAAATGAATTTCATTCTCCACACTAGCAGCTTTGGGACTCAAAGTATGTTATACCAAGTACTTTCATTGCTTCTACAACAATCTCA
The DNA here is from genome assembly GCA_001685095.1 of Ellobius talpinus. Taxonomy (NCBI): domain Eukaryota; kingdom Metazoa; phylum Chordata; class Mammalia; order Rodentia; family Cricetidae; genus Ellobius; species Ellobius talpinus. The sequence continues at coordinate 13,285 of LOJH01025998.1, forward strand.
GATCTTCAGATAGACAGACTCAGGCATACTTGGCTGGAGATAGGACTGGGAGAGGAACATCTGTGCTAAGAAAAAATGGATACAAACTCTAGCGTCCCCACAACCCGCAGACCAGATCATCTGAGACAACATGCTACATTCGCAAATGGTCACAAAAATGATGTTTTCTTTGGTCTGGATTTCCAGGCCTATGACTGATGCTGGTCATGCTAATTTGAGTATTCCATAGTTACGGAGGGGCCAGGGGCCTTTATCTGCAAATGTCATACACGATGGAGCTTGTCTGTTATATGCGGGGCTATGGCTTGAATGTGGCTGCATACATTTACGCACTGTGAACAGACAGCTAACTAGGGCCTGTAGGGAGAACATCAACAGCCAAATTTTGTGTGTGTGTGTGTGTGTGTGTGTGTGTGTGTGAATGTGCACATTTGAAGACTTAAGCTTTTTCTCTCAAGACCTCAATTGAAGTACCATGTTCTCTCCTCAGTCAATCTTCTAGGCGTTTCCTTGACAACCATCCCCTAGCTGGGGAGAAATGAGGTGATACTGGTTTTGGGATACTAACTGGAATCTTCCAGAAGAATCCTGACAGAGAAAGGGATGTGGGTAACTCAGCCCTCTTTCAAAGGTTCTTTCTCCATTGTGCTTCTGACTTCCACTCTCACCCCAGAACCACGCTCATCCTCCGGGCTAGGCTGCTTGCTCACACTGCAGGTGAATCTTAGGCTTTCCCCTTCATGTCTCCAAGAGTCCAGTGACTGCTACCCTACCCCACTATGTTCAGAGTGTTCATTGTCCCCTCAGTCCCTTCTCCCAAGACTCCCTCAGAAACTGGTTTTCTTTCTTAGGAACAAACAGGGACCTGACTCCATTTCTTGCTCTCTAGCCCATTCTTAAAACAACAACGTAGACATCAGAACAGACACTGCTTCCACTCCCTTTACCCGTGCACCCCGACTGGCCCCTATCTGCTTAGATCCTTCTTCTTGGCTCTGCACAGGCTCAGCCACCCCATACTCACTACTAGCCAAGAATGGGCCTGATGAATATTTTTAAAGTCCTCTGCTACAGCTGGTTACTGTTTCCCTCATCTTCAGGATGACAGAGGCCATGTCTGTCTGGATGGTCTGACAGCTGGTCTCTTTGTACTAAGAAGGAATGGGAAATAAAACTCAAGCGTCCTCCCCCTCTCAAACTATGGTTGGCACAAAGCAGGTAATTTAGAGATGAAAATCTTCATCTGCTAATAGTCCTTGGGGTCATCAGGCCTCTTGTTTGCCCTTGGTTTTGGAAAGACTTGCCTAAGTGTATGACTCTCAGCTTCCAGAATGGAGCCATTGGTTCCGCTGGTAACCATGCCCCTTATTTAAATAGCATTTTTCAAGGCTGTAATAGGCATCTCCCAAAATCTGTCAGAGCATGGCCAGTATTAAATTAGCCATTTGTCTCCAAAGGGTGTTGTATTGCTCATAAAATCAACACCGTATATTGTGGGGTGTGCATCTGCGTGTGAATGCATGTGTGTGCGTGTGTGTGTGTGTGTGTGTGCATGTGTGTGGATATACATTTCCTCAATTTTCTCAGACATCTGAAAAAGAAAGAATAGAAAAAGAAAGGGCTATATGTCTGAGTCCTCAAGCAACATCTATGTATTACAGAAATAATAATTACAGAGGTAGGATCTTGCTCCTTTGTCTTGGCTGGTCCTGAACTCAAGGGTTCAAATGGTCCTCCTGCTTCATCTTCCTATGCCGTTTTGACTACAGATGTGCACTACTGTATCAAGCTATATCTGGATCTTTATTTAGAAACAAATGTGTTTTGCTAGACAAAAAAAAAAGGTTAGTGAAGGTTTCATTTAAAATTCATTTGCTGTCCTTAAAGACTCTTAACCAAAGATAACGTGCAGAGGATAAGAGGAAGGCAGGGACTGAGAGATCGTATCTCATATAAGGGTGTCTTTGTGTCTTTCTGTCTTTGTCACCAATACTTTAATTGATCACTCTATCGCAGTTAACAGGAGCTCAGAAGGAGCATGGGGTGTCCCCCTGATCATGTGAGTCGCTGGCACAGATGGTGATTGTTAGAAAGACACATGCCTGGCTGTAAACACAGGAGCTCAGGGATGGCTTTAATATCCTCTTAGACAGAGGCATGACAGACTGGTGGGGGGCACTTCTTCCTTCTCAGGAAACCAGGCCTCTGGCTATAGCTTTGTCTCAACTGTGCCTTAGATCTTATGAACTCTTTCCCCCTCAACTTTAAAGGGCCTACACTTTCCAGTAACACTTTAATGTGCATGAAACAAAAACTGAGATGAAGGGTTTGAGCACAGAATCTCATTGAAGGGTCTGATTTCGTAGGATGTTTTACTACAAACAGACTTCACCTCCAGAACAATATTTCAACAGGCAACTACTTCCCTGGAGAACAATGGCCTTAAAGATGAAGGGGCCTTTGTAAGTGTTATTGATTCTCAGCTCTTTTCCAGGAAAAACAAAAAGCAACAACTTTGTATATTCTTTTAGGGGCTGGCTGTAATCGAGATTCTCCATTTAGTATCTTCGGTAAGAGATGTATAAAGTTGGATCGAGGAAGCTGGGATCTCACAGCTAGGAATTATGGGAGCCAGAATGAGATAATAGGGAAATACATGAGGAAGATGAAATATGGAGACTGTGAGTTATTTGAAATATAAACAGTCATCTAGATAGATGCATGAAGAAAAATGGGCTCTGAACCTTTAGAATAGAAAAACCACAAGGAAACCTGGGATATACAGAAAAGCTCACACTGTTAGTACAGAAAGCCTCATGATTACAGATGTTGGTTCTGCCCTAGAAGAGTCTGTCGATCTAAAAGAAAGCCAATAAAAACATCAGCAGTCTGTTTTCAGATACATGTTGAGTGTTATCTATATTGTGTTCCCGAGTGCTTTCATCTTCTGTGTGGATTAATTCCCTAAACACCCATGGGTTTATTAACATCTTCATTGTATAAGCAATTTCAGAAAACTAAACAGCTCACTCAAGGAAACTGTAGCACTAGTAGACTCGAACCCATGACTTCCCACTATAGTGCCTACTTAGAACTTAAGAAGTGTTGTTTCAACTCAGTGGAACCAAAGAGTGAGTCTAGACATGGACGCCGGTAAAAGGAATTTAGATTATAAAGTTAAATTAAGAAGACACATGCCTAACTAATATCTGAGGTTGTCATCTGAAAACAAACAGACCTTGCCTGCTCTTTAGGCCAAATTAGTTTTGAAATGCTTTAAGAGTTAGAACATAAAACAAAAGTGACTTTCTGAAAACATGGGCAATGAGAAACGGGTTGAGGGGGCTCACTTTTCATTCTATATGGTATCGTAAATGTCAGAGCTTACAATTCAGATTTACCGTCTGTTAAAATTGATTTATGAGAGAGGAGTAAAGCCTCTCCCTTTCTCCTTCCACATGCAGAGGTGTGTGAGCGATGGCTGTGTGCTACAGACACTCCTAACTGATCCTAACGAACATATCTCTTGGAGTTTTAGTTCACGTGTGATGCTTCTGTGTCAAATTATTCATTGCCTTCTTTTAAGAAAGAAAACCTTTAGTAAGTATATTTCACAAAGAACTCATATTCAAAGCAATATGAGCCAAATGAACAGTTCGCCTTAAGTCAATGTTAAGAAGTAAATGAAATTTAAAAGCAACAAACTTAGATACTTTGCAGACATAACAATGGCCTCCTTTATCTTCACCTATGACAGTGATTCTCAACCTTCCCAATGCTGCGACCCTTTAATACAGTTCCTCATGTTGTGATGACCCCCACCCATAAAGTTATTTTTGTTGCTGCTTCATAACTGTAATTTTGCTACTGTTCTGAATCATAATGCAAATATCTGTGTTTTCTGATGGTCTTAGGTGACCCCTGTGAAAGGGTCATTCAACCCTTAAACAGGTCATGATCCACACAGGTTATAACCATTTATCCACGACGTTGATGCATAATAATATATCCGTGCTTTTGTTTACTAGTGTTCAATTTAATATTTATTCTGAGATCGAAGTTGTTCCCACTTTGGGCTATTATGAAGAAGGCTGATGTGAGCATTGTCGTAGAAGTCTTTTTTTATTTTTCTTTTTGAATTATGGCCAAGAATGTAAAACTTTTTCTCTAAACGCATGTGTACGTGTGCCTACGTGCCCATTGCCTTGCATGGCCAGGCAAAGTGTTCTACCGATGGTTGCCATGAGCAACAGATAGGAGCAGACGTTCACTGCCTACTTTTTATGGTTTCCTCTTGGTTGGACAGTATGAACTTTAGCTCTGCACTTACTAAATATAGCCTCAGGACTGCTCTGAATAAGGGGTTTTCTAGAATCTAAAGTCCGCCTTGTGAGCCAGGAGCTGATTCCATAAAGTTCTGGTCTTTAGAAAGTGACAGCAGTGACACAGTTCCTGAGGCCGGCGTTCCAGGTCCCTCAGGTGTGTTCTGGAGGGGTGTAGGACAGAGGAATGGTCGGCGTTCCTGAGGTTGTCAAGGCTTGGTGTTTTCGGGACTAGATGCAGAGTTTCAAGGGAAGGGTTCATCTGCAAAGTTTCCAGATACAACTCAATTCTGAGTTTAAAATTTATAACCCAAAGAAATATTTCTATATATTTCCTCAGTTTCAAGAGTATCTGATGTAAAGTTAGTTGGAGCATCTTTGTTTGACAAAGTTATTATTCTCAGTAAATATATGTGACGGTTTTAATTTCTAGAGGATGTGGCTGAAATAGAACTTGTCTTTCAAAGTCTGATTGTAAGCATCAGTATGAACCTCTGCTGTATCATTATGCTTAGCAAGTGTGCATTCCTAGGCACCTAGAATGTCTTATCAATTACCCAAAAAGCAGCTACCATTTTTGGGGGTCCTGGGGAATCAGTTACTAAAAGAAGCTATTATTTCTGAGTTTATTACTCAATAAAGCTTGGTAACTGCTTTAACCAGCACACCCCAAGACACCTGCTTTCCTAGCACCTCCCCTCTCCTGAGCATGCTCTATTCTTCACTGGAAAAACACTGAAATACGTTCCCTACTGGATACTCACACGCATTTAGCATTGACGGTGACAGCTAGCAGAGATGACTGAGGGAGACAAGGAGACAAACACTCCAGTCTCTTACATAGACATACTTAGGTATCTAGAAAAGAGAACCCCGCTACAACAGTCACTTTTATGAAAACAAAAACCATATAAATGTAATGTGTTCATTAAAAAAATCAA
>LOJH01025999.1:1302-11997 GCA_001685095.1 Ellobius talpinus
CTCTGGAAGAACAATCAGTGCTCTTAACCTTTGAGCCATCTCTCCAGCCCTATATCAGGATTTTTAAAAAGTTCAAAAGTGAAGGTTTACTATACTGAGTTGGTACAAATCCAAATTTCTGTTGACTTTAAACAAAATGTATTTTAACTAACAAGATTCTTAGGGCCTTACTTCATAAACTGGCAGTAATGTCATATGATTATGTTATAGAAATAGTTTGTCCTCATTAGAAAAGAGCCTATCTCCTAGCTCTGTAGTCCTTAACTGACAAGCTGGTAAGGTGTAAGATGCAGGCAAGAGACACCTACCTTGCTTTACAAAACATAAAAATGTGTAGCAAAATACATTTAAAGGTGTCAGGGATATGAGTATATCTTGGCAATTTTGTTATTTCTAGCATGGTACTTACACAAATATTCTGTTGAAAAATTTTGTCTGTGGCAAAAGACTTGAGTTTATACAATATAAATGCACAGAGCTCTACAATGTACATTTCCTTTTTACACTTAATATTGGATTTCTATTGCCATGACTAAAATTTATCTTACATAATCCATAAAAACCTGTTCTCAAAAAGTAACAGATCAGTTACTTAGGAGTTAGTAGGGAATATAGTTTATAACTTCGCTTTCATGTAAACAGCTTTCATAAGAAAGGTTATTTTGGACAGTATTAGATGTTGACTTGCAGTCTAAGAATGAAAAATAAAGTACTGGAGCTGGAGTCCTCTCTGCTTGCTTCTCCAAGAGTTCCCTTATTTGGAAATAGTGTCAGTTTGTTTAGATTTCCTTTGGAAGGTATGCTGGAAATCCGATCTGAGTGAATCCTTATTCAGATGAGGTTTCAATTGGGAGGTCATGAGACAGGCCTTCCTTGACCATCTTCAGAGGGTTGACCAATCCCTTAACACCTCCAGTCTACCCACCTGTGAGACAAAGCCTTATTAGTTCACTCAGGTTGTAGTTGGTTGCTACAGAAATCCTAGCCAACCAGTAGAGTCGGCCAAGCACTGCTGGGGAGTGGATTTAGGGACTACCCTCCGTCCTGTGAATCCAAAAGATTGTAAGCTGGGTACACTGTGGAGCAGAGTTGGACATTCTCATCTGTATATGTTAAAATAAATTAGGTTTTGTAACTATTGAAATATTCCTGCCTGTGGAAAAAGGCATGGGAACTCGGACTCCATTGGGATTCCAGTGTTCCAAAACAACAGCAATAAAAAGTGATTAAAACCAGAATGTACCATAACAGGGCAAGTGCTGTGAGGAGAGAGAACGTGGCTCTAAGGTACACACTGCATGGAGATCCTATGGACCCAGCGCTGTGGAGAACCTTCACAACCAATTATCCTGTATATACATGTGTGTGTGTGTGTGTGTGTGTGTGTGTGTGTGTGTGTGTGTTGAAAGAACTGACCTGCAGCATTTTCTAGCACATACAGTTCCAAGGACACACACAACGATGATGATAGTACAGAAAGAGATAGGACGCGACTGTTTGTTAAGAGCAACCCTCCTGAGCTGAGTAAAGGATGTAGGTATGAAGGCCGTGTAGCTATCAGGTTCTGCTGGAAGCTACAAAGTTGACAGAGCCGTCCATGATCCTCAGTCCTCTTCCCTGACTAGTAGCAGAGGCAGTGGACCTGGAACCAGGAACCTGAATCAATCCATCACTTACAGATTACTTATACTGACTTTCTTGATTCCATACTATGTTAGCAAGTAGTAACATCAAACTATGATCAAGGAATATTTTAAAAATAAATGTATGCACATCTCAGATCTGAAAATGTATTTGAAAAGAATCTTTCACAGACAAAACATCCTGAAATTCCATCAGGTAAAATGATAGCTTCAAAATTATAAACACTATTATAATTTTTTTCTGACTTGTCTGCAAACTTGGATATAACAATCTTACTAGGATACATTTTAAGTGCATTTTACATTTTAATATTTATGTAAATATTAAAGGATAAATAAATGACTTAGCAGTTAAAGACTCTTGCAGAGTATCCAGGTTTGGCTCCCAGAACACATATGGCAGGTTACAAGCATTTAAAACTCCAGTTCCAGAAGATCAGTGCCCACATTTTCATGCATGTGATGCATATAAAATCTTACAAGCACACACATGTACATAAAAATAAATATATATATTAAATGTAAGATAATTGCTGTAAAGGCAATAGAATTTTAAAAATAACACACATTGTAAACGTAAGGCTTTATTGAGCATTTTGTGATTACTCAGCAAAATCACCTAAAAAGTAAGCAAATTAAAACCAATCTAGGTGAAAATAATCGAGAGCACCCCATAACCATGCTTCTTGGACCCTGTTGACCAACGGCTCTAACTCCACGCTAAAGAAGTGAGACTCTTAGTCTTCACAAACACCTGTCAGGGACTGACAGTTAACGAATCGTGTAACTGCTGGAGAGTGGACACTTTCAGAGATGTCACTGTGGATTTTCCCTGAGCTATTCCTAAGAACATCAGGCATTTCACAGGCTCACCACATGTCAAAGTTTATTGGAAGGTAAAATCAACCATGTATTTTCTTATTTGGTCATTCATTTTTAAAAGCCCAGGGGGAAAAAAAAAACTACTTTCTATACCATGAGTCTATGAGTTTTCTTCCAAGTTAATACATGCATTGAACATTTTCTTTGAACTAGGTATGGTATTAAGAGTTTTACTCAGATTGTCCTTTACATCCTTAGAGCAACCCTCGTGAGTGTGCTTTTAATATATTCACATAGGTGATGGGGAATCTATTGCCCTAAGCAGTGAGTATCTTTCCTAGTCACATAGGAAGTAATCACAGTGCAGGATCCCAGCATGGCAGTCTGGCCAAATCAATCCCATACAAGCTGCTACTTGGTTGCACACAAGGCAACAAAGATGGAAGCTCAAGCAGTCCTCACATAAAGCTGTGGCTGTAGCTGTAGCTTTGTTTAACTGGACAATAGATCTTATTTTGTGACTAGTGTATTTCTAAGAAGAATTGTTTACTGAGCACTTACTATAAATCAAATCACACAGGTGCTCTTTATATATAATCTCTCTTACTTTTCCTGTCAAACCTGTGGAAGCAGATCTCTCCTCCTACACACAAAAGAACAGGCGTGAATCATTAATCAACTTATTCAAGGTCACACAGTTAGAATTCAGGCCTCTGGGTTGGCATTTAAGGAAGTTCTTCCTTTCTTTTTTGATTTCCTAGACAGGGTTTCTCTGTGTGACCCTGGCTGTCCCAGAACGCAACTCTGTAGACCAGGCTGAGATAGACCTGCCTCTGCCTCAGGAGTATTAGGATTAATGGCATGCACCACCACCACCCAGCTACTTCTTTCTTTTATTAAAAAGTTCTCATCTTAGTTTGTTTCTGATAACTTACATACTAATAGCTAACAATGATTCATATGGAATATCTTTCTCCTCAAACTCAATATGTACATTTTTATGTCATATTAGACCAAGATAAGCTAAGAAAGGACTCTCAATTAATTACACCTGATTTCAAACTAAAATGAATAAAATGACTATCTGAAACAGACTAATAATCTACTTTTCAAAAATAGAAATTAGAATAAATATGAGGAGAGAGAGAATCCCTGGCTGGTGGGTTTGCCTCCGTGTTGCCTTCTTCTGAGGTATGAGTTTTGTAGGGAAGGACTCAAGGAGAGCTTACTGACCAGCAAAAAATAAGCTTAAATGGTGTTTTACAGAGTAGTAAAATGGGGAAATAATTTAGTTTCATTTTCTTGTTGAATTCAGGCTTTCTGGATTTTGAAACATGGAGAAAAAAATTTGCTTTTTGTCTACTTAGTGCCCATTCATTCCTATACGTATAAATATTTAGGAGAATGCTCAGGACAGTCACTCAAAAGCATGACAGTCGTGGTGCTCTGATGTCCAGGAGAGGCCAAGGAAAAGTCATATAGAGGCTCAGCCCCGGCTGCTTGCAAGAAACACCTGATCTGGGTTGTACTAATACTGAAGGTTTTTATTTTTAGTGACATTTAAAACCTTACAATTTGTCCTTGATTATGTGTGTGTATGTGTGTGTGCATGTGTATATGTATGCTTTCTGAGCATGAGAATATGTCTGTTGTATGAATACTCTTTTAAGAATCTTATGTATTGTTAGTGTTGTACTCTTACTTTTATTGATGAGAAAAAAAGGGATTTAAAGAGATTAAATAATTCATCTCAGTTCAGGTAGCTGAGAGACCCAAAGTCAGCCTATTGCAGCACACGTGTGATCCACTACAGCATGCCCATTTCCCTCATCCTTTTAAGTTATGTTTGCAAATACGCTGGGTTTGTGTTTTCTAACAAACAGGAAACATCATTACAGTGATTTACAGTTTATGTTCACAATTGTGTTAGGGGTAGGAAGATGGCTCAGAGGTAAAGGCGCTTGCTGCTGTGCCTGACAATCAAGATCTATCTCCAGGACCCATATGACAGAAAGAGAGAACACACTTCAGCAAGTTTTCCTCTTACCTCCATATGGGTGTTATGGGATACTCCTACATTCGTGCACACACACACACACATACACACACACAAATAAAAGGTAAATGTAACATAAAAATAAAGTGTGGCCAGACGGTGGTGGAGCATGCCTTTAATCCCAACACTTGGGAGGCAGAGGCAGGCTGATCTCTGTGAGCTGGAGGACAGCCTGGACTACAGAGTAAGTTCCAGGATTGGCTTCATAGCTACTGAGAAACCCTGTTTTAAAAAAACAAACCAAACAAACAAATGTACGATCAAATAAATAAATAAATAGTGCTAGAGTGCTTTCACAACAAAAGTGATTACTTTAGCCATTTTTCAAGTTTACAGTTTTACTAAGGACAGTCACACTGTTATTGTTGAACAATCATCACCAGTGCCCATCACCAGAACCCTTTCCTTTACATCTGGTATTATGTATGTTCTACTTTGTTTTGTTTTGTTTTGAATCCACCTATTCATGTAAGTCCTTGTTTCTGAAGTCACCATGCACTTCAGACATAGGGCCATGTCATAAAGCCTCTTCCTGAGAACTAGCTTTTGTGGTGCCATAAGTTTCCATAAAAGCTTCCAAAGGAGGGAAAGAGCAAACAGTTCTACCACAGCAATGACCAGTATAGAATGATGCTGAGAGCACAGCGCACAACCTCAGCTAGAAGCACAGCTCCCTAATTGGACTGAAGACCACTCAATAAGAGGGGAACCTGCCTGGTACCAACACACCAACTAACTACAGATCCTGCAGAAGACACTACAACCCTCATTTTAATAAAACCCTAACTACATTCTAAACATTTGTCTTTTTTCTCACAAATAAGTGTGTTCTTCACTCCTCATCAAGGAAACTTATCTTTGCAACAGATGGAGACCACTAGGGAAAAACCACTATCAACCAAAATGCAGAGTTGTGGAGCCCAGAACAACTAATAATTTACAATTCAACTCCTACACTTAAGGCTCAGGGATCCTTGCAGAAGAGGGAGCAGAAAGATAATAGGAGCCAGAGGATCAGGGAGTTTGCTATGAGATTGTGTTTCCTAGGAATGTCAGAGCTACACTCATAAAGTCTTAGCAACATAACTATCTAAACATGAGCTGAACAAGGACCACAGCAATGGCCATGGTAAAATGCATGGGAAATCTCAGGAGGCTTCAGTATTACACAAAGAATTATAGGCAACCAAGGACTGCAGAGAGCAGGAGAAATAGTCTTCCTTAGGAAAGAGAATACATACTGATTACCTAATGCCAAATGGTCAGCCCTAAAAACATACACATACAGGGTAACATTATGCAGACTGACCAGGTTGTATTTATACATTTATGAATACACACACACAATTAATTAAAAAGAGAAATTTTGAAAGAGAGCAAGGGTTTAGAGAGAGGTGAAGGAAGGGAAAAATGATATGATTTCAAAAAATAAAAAGATTATTTTTTAAAAATCTATGCACTCAGCAATCCTTGAGGTATTTAGTTGAATCTTTTTCTACTGACTCTAATCTGGTTCTTTTCATCTTTTCAAATCTTTTTTGATAATCTTTTGGACAAGCTTGATAAGCCCTTTTCCTTTTATTTTGGTGGTCAAAGCCAATGGCTTAGAAAAGTAACGGGTATGGGTATGCAGATTTGATGAAATGAGAGGGCCTGGGCCTGTCAGGCTACAGGAGGTACTGTAGAGAGTCTGGACACTTATTCTTGTGGCATTCAAGCTTCATTGGTAAAGGTAAATAATTTTTTATTTTGTGATATTTAGTATATGACAAATTATAGATTTATGGGTAAAGAATTTAAAATGATTAATAGCAAGAAAAATGAGTAATTGCAATTCTCCAGTCACCATCCTGGGGAATAGTCTTGGTTTAAAGGCATAAGGACTTTCGTAGCTTGCTTAGATGTTGCACGCTATATACATGTGTGCATGTGCTCCTGCATGATGAGTTTCTGCATGTATGTGTGAGTATACATAGGTATATATCAGGTGGGACTTCTCTGGAGTGATGGAACTAAATGGATATGTGTCACAAATACAGAAAATGAGGCCAAGCTAATACCCTAAGTATACAGCATTGTAGAAAGGTAGGCTTAGAGTTTTTGAGAAGGAAGGAGGCTGTTAGTGAATGAAGTATGGGCCACAGAATATTGCACATGTGTGGAGTACATCCACACTACTTTTGGATACCGCAGCCCACGCTGCCCTATTGAAAATGCACAGAACTTCTTCTGTAGGATATGACTGGAAAAAGGTATGAACACAATGGTAAATCCTATACAGTTAAGTCACCAGTAGAGCCACACACTATATAAAATCTTAAATAGCATAAACACACATTTTGCCAATTGTGGTGTGTGTGTGCGTGTGTGTGTGTGTGTTTAAATTGTTTTGGAATTCTCCAGGCATTCAATGTACAGGTTTCTTGATTGAATGACATCATTAATCCTGTAGAAGGGTTGACTTTGGGCTATGAAGCATACAGACTTTAAAGCTTTCAAGAGCAAGGGACTTGGGAGTGACTAATTGGTAACAAAGCACTGAACAGTCCTTTTCTTGTATGGACACACTCTCTATCAAACAAACCAACATTATGCGCTAAGAAATGAGGTCCACACTTTCTCCAATAAATAACTTTCCTATCAAAGACAGATATGGGTGGGAAACTCCCAACATCTATGGTCTTGCCTAGAGTATACAAGGTTACCTGAACTATTCAAATTTTTTTTCATTTGCAACCTTAGGCCTCTGTCGGAAAGGGCACCTTCCATTCTTAACCCTTCCTACAGGCTTCCCTAATGTCTGAGGCAAGTCCTTACCAGTGTTACACCCTGAAGTTCTACAGAATTATCACTTAATGGGGTGGGTTTTTTTTTCTTCAATTTTTAAGCCAGCATGACAGAGCATTGACAGAAAATCATATGGTTTTCTATTTGTGGAAAATGAATCTTTCAGGTTCAGAATCATCAGTTCTCTTTCATTAACCCACTGGTCCATAAGACAGCCAGCCTACAAGTTGAAAAGCAAGCTGCCTGTTAGTTAGCCTTATATAGACAAAACAAAATGCCTAAGATACACTTAAAAGAAAAAAATGTTTACTTTGCTCACAGTTGCAGAGATTTCCAGTCCAGAGTTAGTTAACCCCCTCATCCACAGCTTTGGGCATATGACAAGGCAAGACGTCATAGAGGAGCAATTGGGGAGAAAGCTCTTTCCTTTGTGATAGATGAGAGGCAAAGAGTGCTAGAGGAAAAGACTAAAATCTCTCAGTGACCTCACACCAGGCCCCACCTCTTAAAGTTTCCACCATCTCCCAATAGTGTCACACTGGGAACAAACATTACACACCCATCTTTGGAGGACAGCCTAGATCCAAACTACCCTGGTATCTTTTCTCAAACAGAAAGGAAAGGCGGAGATTAGGAGAGGATATGAATACAGGGGACAGGTTAAATTGCTTCTGGATTACCAAGTAGGCTGAAGACATTTAACCTTTGCCAGCAACATGACCAAAGTCATGTGGAGACTAGTCTGGAAATAATCTCTAGTGGATTGTCCCTGTTGTGAAGTAGGTTTGTGGTTTTATTGGGGGGGGTGGTGTTTGTTTGTTGGTTGGCTGTTTCCCCCCCATATCTTGTATCTGTTATGTTCCTGGGAAAGGGTCCAAATATATATTACTTTCAGGAAGAAACAAAGTAGAAGGTAAAGCACTATACTAGAAGAGATGGCCTACTTTCCCTGACTCGGGACACAGAAGTAAAAGTTAGAAGCCACAGAAACCAATCACTAATATTCTTGTTGGTCTCCACCCCTCCTCAGACCTTGGTGTTGAGGCAAAGCAACGTACTTTGCTCAGATGAGAAAGACTGTCTTTGGATGACCCTTACCATGTGACAGGGGCTTCTATGTGCCTCTGGGTACTTCCTTCAGTCTTGAGAAGAGAGCACAAGACTACTATGAGACTAATGATAATGATCAGTATTCAGCTAACAGTGCCTCCAAACACCAGGGAAGATGTGAATGGGAATCAAGCTGTGGCAAGCACAAATCAATTACTCCATGGCAGGAACCTACAGGGCTCTGGAGTCACCTTCCAAAAGGAGCAATCCCATTGGCTTGGGCACCATCTATGAGGTCTGGTGTGAGTAAGGATCAAGAAGGATCTTGGAGAAGCTGCTTCCACCTGATTAAGATGCAGTGTTTTAACAGCATAGCTTCCAGCTTCCTTCCACTAAGTAGAGACTACAGACAATGTAGTTCTGGGGAAATGTGGAGGTGAGAAGTGAGCACTATGTGAATAAATGAGGACTTAGCTGCCTGGACCAGAGAGTCTGGGAGAACTGGAACTGGATGATTATCACCCAGCTCCTACATAAAATTAGAGTAAAGCTTAAGAAGCAGTTAAAGCTGGGCAGCGGTGATTCACACCTTTTATCCCAGCATTCAGAAGGAAGAGGCAGGCAGATCTCTGTGAGTTCAAGGCCAGCCGTTCTACAATAGCTAAATCCAGGACAGGCTCCAAAGCTACAGAGAAACCCTTTCTGTAAAAACCAAAAGAAAAAAGAAAGAAGAAAGAAAGAAAGAAGAAAGAAAGAGAAACAGTTAAGGTAGAAGGAAATTCACCTGAGTTTAAAAAAGAAAGTTTTCAGTCCAAAATGGTATTTGTATATTAAGTATAGAGTCCAAGGCAGGTTAAATTTGGCATTCCAGAATAACTCATAGCCAAACATTTCACGGTCAAGGCAGAAGACTAAATGAAGAACAAGGGATAAGAGGGAGAGAATGTTACATGGTTGGCTCACTTCTCCCTGTCTGCAGTAGATACAATTTGTTGCTCTAAGCCTCAGCTTGAATCCCAGGTATCAATTTTTAAACACATGGGCTTTATTTGCAATGAGCTTCTATAGACTGCGGGAGGGACCCATCCTTCCTCCTTCTAAGAATTAGCACAGTCAGTCCTGCATCTCTTGCAGGATGAATTCCACAGGAATGCCGCAGAATCACATAAGTGCTTAGAAAGCACCCAAAGCAGAGCTGGCAAACTGTGCATGGCTCCAGGGACTTTCCTTCAGTTTTAAGCTAGTTGTGATGGCTGACTATCAAATCTGAATTGACATGGTCCCTGTAAGTAGATATTTCTTCTTTCATTTCTGTCCCTGTAATGCATACAATCATGGAAATCCAGAATATAATTCTGATTTTTATTAGAGAATATATCTAAAATACATTATCCATTAAGTTATGATATACTCTGTATCACAACTATACCAGTTTTACACCTTATTTGCATCTCTAAAATTCAAGTCACTAAGTTACAACATAATTCAAATTTAAGATAACATTGCTACAAATATATAAGCATATTAAAAGTTTTTCTTTAATATAACATCTTGAAATAGTGAACATTTATATAATTTATAATCATAAAACTGTAACTATTTAACCTGATTCGCTTAAATTATCTCAGTTTGTCTCATGATATGGACTTGTAACCAGTCATTCTACTTTCCTATGTTTTAAAAATAGCATTTTAGCAAACAAGCCTGAGTACTCATTATCCTATGGCTGTGAAGAAAGGCAAGAAGCCATTTCTGTCTTTTGCATTAGATTGCTATGACTGATTGGGTATGCCATAAGTCAGCTACCAACCTGTCACCACACTACCACCATGGGAGATACCTGAGTCTTCTTCACATTTGATTAATAAGCGCAGCAGGTGAGAGACGCAAAGGTGGGATCCAAATCACCAAGGTAGAATTGTGCTTAGCTACAGAGAGGCGGCCACACTTCTATTGTTTGGACGCCCGCTACAGGACCATTTTATTTAAAGGATGCTTTGATCTTTCTGTTCTTCAGTGGTTGAGCTGGGCGCCAGTTGTCCACCATCGGTTCTTCAGGTTCCCCCTCTGTGTTGAAGTTCAGTCTACGAAACTGAGACATCTTAAAAGACACAAAGAAATTAAAAAATAAATAGTGTCACAATATTACGTACTTAAGTTTCATGTTTTATTTTTAAATGACACCTCCAAAGCTTGGCAGTGGTAGCATACACCTTTAATTCCAGCATGCAGAGGCAAGCAGCTCTCTGAGTTCAAGCTAGTAAAATCAACAGAACGAGTTCCAATATAGTCAGGGGCTATACACAGGATCTCTCTCTCTCTCTCTCTCTCTCTCTC
>LOJH01026000.1:0-12546 GCA_001685095.1 Ellobius talpinus
CTCTCCACACATCCCCTAGTGTCCATCTCTCTGTCTCTACCTCCCTCTGCCCCATCCTCTTCCCCTCCACCCTTTCCCTTCCCTCTCTCTGACAGGGTCTTACTTTGTAGCCCAGTCTGGCTTTAAACGTTGGCTCCGCCTGTCTCAACCTTCACAGTGCTGGAATTACAGGCATGTACCACACCATACCTGTCTCTCTTTTAAGCAGGGATCAAATCTCTGGCTTACTGTATGTGAAACAGGCATATCGTACTATGCCTTGCAGCCATTCTTTAGACAAGCCAAGTGTGGTAATTTGAAATAAAATGGCCCCCAAAGGGAAAGGCACTTTTAAATAAGAGATGTGGCCTTGTTGGAGGAAGTGTGTCACTGTGCATGTGGGCTTTGAGGTCTCTTTTCTCAAGCTTCGCCCAGTGTGACAGTCAAGATGTAGGACTCTCAGCTCCAGCACCACAACGGCCTACACGCTGCCATGCTCTATGCCACGATGACAATGGACTGAACCTCTGAAACTTTAAGTCACCTCAATTTAAATGTTTTCTTTATAAGAGTTGTTGTGGTCATGGTGTCTCTTTACAACAATTTAAACAAACAAACTAAGGAACCAAGAAAGGCTTGTCCTTGAGACTAAGCAATTTGTATATGATGTGTCTCCAAAGAGATAAATTGTAGCTGATTTCACATGTCTCATCAGGAAGACTGTGTTATATTATGGCAAGAACACTGGGCTGGCTATTAGGAAGCCTGACTTTAGCCCTGACCTTCCTTTTCAGCATGTCTGGGAAGTCACTTTACCTATATTGACATCTGCAAATGAGGAAGTCTGGAGAAGTAACTGCTAAACACGCTTCTGCAAACCCTGAGAGATTCATGGGACTATCTTGGGTCTGTCTTAGGAGACAGCATGGTAGAGGAAGACATACTTGTCTAAACTAAGCAGGGTTAGTCCCCATCCCTACTGTAACAACAATAAATGTTCTGGTTGAACTCTTTTTAGCTGTATCCAGTTTTTTTTTTTTAAATAGGGTTTCTCTATGTAACAGCCCTGACTGTCCTGGAACTCCCTCTGTAAAAACAGGCTGACCTCAAACTCACAGAGATCTGCCTCCTAACTGGTTCAATACCATACATACAAAACACACAAAGCAGGTCTGTTTCCCCTGTGAATACATTGTGTTGAGCCTCTTCCATCACTGCTACAGCTCATGAAAGATGCACATTTTATTTTCACAGCTTCTGCATTGGGTAAGAGAGACTGCATAGGGCAGCTCTGAACTCAGATTGGCCTTGCCACCGCTGGGCAGCCAGAAACCATTATCCATGCAAAGCACAGGTTGTCCATCCACTTAGAGATATCTGTATTATCCTAGGCCATTTTCTATGCTGCCCTAGCCATCCTTGTGAGAGTGATATTGTACTTGGCTGTCTCCTGGACAAGTTGTATGAATCTGTGTGTCAACTGTGGCTCTTCATTGTTTTTGTTTGTTTGTTTGTTTGTTTGGTTGGTTGGTTGGTTAGCTGATTCTTCTGCCCCAAGACCAATGACTTAATGAGCTCCTGAGAATGCCCAGGCTGCTACTGACTCTGGGGGCAGCTCAGCATCCTTAGAAGCTGTCGGCAGGGCCTTGTGGTTTAGAGCAAAAGACATCCTGGAAACACGATCTCAACTGGCATTATTTTTAAGATGCTTTGTAATTTCTTAAGCATCAAACCTATTTTCCCCAAAACAGATGATGTTTCCACTTATAAAACAGATCAAAGAAGAGAAGCGATAGGATAATTCTACCAAATTTCACTTTCTCGCACTATGCTATGGGCTTCTCTTTCCTGGATCTTTGCGTTTCTGTCCTACTGGTGACATTACTAAATCCAGTTTCTAAGGAGCACACAGGTTGGCTCTAGCCATCTTTCTGTAGTGACCTGCCTTTTTTTTTTTAAACAAGTGTGCCTGGTATTATGAGAGGCCTTTGCAACCAACCTTTTCAGTCTTCTTTGCTTATGCAGGAACAAATGACTAAAACCCAATTGCATGCTCTGAAGGTGCAGTGTGTGGCCCCGTTGACTTTCTCTCTCCTGGACAGAAAATGTGAACTGTGCATAGTAACACCAAATTAGCTAGAAATACCAAGTTCAACAAAATGCTTTGCATTTTCCAAAAAAAAATTGATGCAAGATCCATGGTATAATCTCTAGTGTCCAACAACTGTAAGTTATACAAATTATGATGTTAAATATTAATAGAGGATACCAATAAAAATTCTGAATTCTGGTTACAGGAAGCCATTGAGAATGAATTCTACAACTATCGTATTGAGGGAAGCCAAATACAAGGAACACAGATTATATAACCGCATAATTAAGATGTTTAAAAATATCCTCAAAACTGAAAAACTGACGTAGAAACCACAGAGCTCGGAGAAATGGTTACCTTTTGAAAGAAATCAGCAGAAGAACTGCTGTGGCTGCTTTAGGGCCTATAATGTTCTTTATTTAGGTCGCGTAGTTATAAACATTTTGTAAAAGTTCATTGAGCCCCACCATTTGCATATTTATCATTTCTGTATCTATAGTTTTCTTAAACTGTAAAAGCTTATGCCCAAATGTCTAACTCACTAGATAGTACTCACAAAACTTATTTCTGGGTCATACAATGTGTATCAAATAAGAAATTAAAATCGATGGTGATGGCGCATACCTTTAATCCCAGCTCTTGGGAGGCAGAGGCAGGTGGATCTCTTGAGTTCAAGGTCATCTTGGTCTACAGAGTGAGTTTTAGGACAGCCAGGGCTACACAGAGAAACCCTGTCTCCAAAAAATGCCAAAAAAGAAAAAAGAAATTAAATTCAACATTCTTAACTTGAACAAATCTAAGGCAATATCTAATTCAGTACAAAATATTTTTCTGAGACCAGAAAACCAAGTACAATGATAGACTCTAAATCACGTAACGTATAATTGGATGAACCATGATTAGGCTTCATATATTTTATCTGTGTTAACAAAGGTATTTTAAATAAGCTTCTTAGGCTAGATATCAGTTAACTCTGAAGTGTACTTTTTACGAGTAACAAAGGGTTTGTAAAATAAACAAACAGAGTGAACAATGCAGGCAGTGTTTGCACAGAGACCATCTGATGATAGGTCCCTGAAAGATAAAATCCCTCCAAGACCATCCATGAGATGGCCATCTGGTTTGTTTTCTGAGAATTCTGGCAAAATTACTCATGACTAGGGATCTTCCCAGGCTGTATTTGAGAAAGTCTATAAGGAGGACTGTACGTCTGATGGTGATGTGATCACTGACAACAATGATAATGTCTTTTGAATAGAATGCTAGCTGCCTAATTTGCTCAATTAGTTTCCTAACTGCTAAAGTACCACAACTTGAGTGTCTAAAACAGATGTACTGCTTCAAGATGAGAAGTTAGAAGGCAAGATGAGCCTCCCTGGGCTAAACTTTCCCACCGCGTTTCTTGGCTGTTAACTCTCTTTCACCTTCAATCAATGTATTTTTTGCCCCTCTCTCTCCACTATTTAAAGGATTCTCATGATTACAATAGATCTGCCCACATAATCCATGATCACTGATTACCAGCCCTTGTTCTACTGGCAACCATAAATTCCCCCTTGCCATCTTACTTAATCTGTTCAGAAGCTTCGGGGTTTAGACTTTGGACATCTTTAGAGGTGTATTTCCTCTATTTATTTACTACAGAGAGAGTTGCATTTGAGTGTTTTTAAAGTATGTTTACCTAAATTTTCTGTGTTAAGCCTCAAGACAATGCTTTAATTAGCATGAAGGTGTGTTTTTCTAGGTGGGGATAACCATTTAGCAGGGGCTGGGGATTAAGTGTAAGGAGAAACCTATTACCTCTATTTCCCTAGCTGGTGAAGGAAGAGTTGGGAAGAGTGATCAGTCTCAGTCCCCTGCCTGTGTCCTCACTCAGAGGAAAACTTTATTCTAAACCCAGACCCTCCTGTGGCTAAGCTAGATGGTCAATGTGAGAATTCAAGTGGTTTTTATTTCGAAGGTTAAAGCATTCAAGATAGGAAAATTGGCAGGTGGCGGATGCTAATTGCTACTCTGTGGAGCAGTGTTTGCAAAGCCCTCCAGGTCTCAGTCAGGCGTCACAATTGCTCTGCCTCGCTCTCCCCTATGCTCGCCCCTCAGCCTAGCTGCTATTCTCATCACAAAGAAGTATTTCTCTCACTCTAGGATGCTTTGAGCCTTTACGATTTGTTCCAGAACAGGATTGGGTGGGGTGTGGGTCTCCAGAGCAGTGATAAAATAAAGTTAAAGCCTTGAATCACTGACTGTGTGGGCATATTTTGAAGGAACAGTCCTCAAGGCTGTGGCCTAGGCAGAAGGCCCTTACCACCAGCATCCAACACCTTTGCCAGGAGGCAGCTCCTCTGCCTGCTCATTCCCTAAACCTCTTGAAACTGGGGAGGAGATTTCGGATTTCATTGACTGCAGTCCAAGAAGCCTAAGATCTCTGCTTTGTCAGGACTAAGTAGAAAGGGATGTTCCTGACCCTCCCCTTAGCCAGAGTCTGGTCACTGTCTGAGATGCTTCCAGCAGGACCCATTTCTACTACCATCACAAACACACACACACACACACACACGCATTGAAGCACCACCTCTGTTATGATTCTCAAATATAGGGAGCTCTAGTGTAATGGTAAATTCCAGGCTAGTTTTAAAAGTGTGACCAGGAAGTAAAGGCATTTTGCTAGATGCAGACCTGGTTCTATTTATTATGTCCCAATAAGTTTTCTGGGTTTCCACACAGTGACCATATCCCTCCATGTTCGTAAGAAGAGCAAATCTGGAATCTGAGTTTCCTCTAGGCCAATGGTTCTCAACGTTCCTGACGCTGCAACCCTTTCGTACAGTTCCTCATGTTGTCATGACTCCGACCATAAATTACTTCCGTTGCTACTTCATAACAGTAATTTCACTACTGTTGTGAATCATGATGTAAATACTTTTGGAGACAGAGGTTTGCCCAAGAGGATGCAACTTACAGGTGGAGAGCCACTGTTCTAGATCAATCTATAGGCAGAGAGTTGTAAACAGAGACTGCTCTTTCATTCCAAGATGCCCAGACCCAAAAAATCACACAGAAACTATATTAATTACAACACTGTTTGATTAACCCATTTCTATTCATCTGTTTATTGCCATGAGGCTGTGGCTTACCGGAAAGGTTCCAGATCCTTCTCCTTTGGCAGCTACATGGCGTCTCCCTAACTTCACCTACTCCATATATATATATATATACATATATATATACACACACATATATATATATGGATTTCTCATCTGACTTTATTCTGCTAAGCCATTTATTAACCAATGGTAATAAAACATATTCACAGCATACAGAGGGGAACCCCACATCAGACACTCTCTGCTCATAAACCTACTGCATACCTGATGTTCCTGTGTTTCAGCAGGATGTGGAGCATGTGGATGTTGATGCAAAACTGAGACCCTCCCTTATTTTACTTCAAGACTCTGTGAGTCTGAAATAGTTTCCCCCCAGTAATTGTTTTCCCAATAAAAGGTAAGAAACAATGATGCAATGGCAACATAAGTTGCTCAGGAAACATTCAAGGAAATGACATGAGGCCTTGTTAACACTGCATGAAGCATGTTCATGTGTGTTAGGCACTTCATGCAAACGTCATCACTATGAACCCCGGGGTCACAGCTGGGTAAAGCAAAACAAGGCTCGTACTCCCAGGGAGCTGCCACACTTGCGCGATAATACAGTAAACTGGCTGAGGGAGCAAATTGCAATCTTGCCCGTGGAAATGAGCATCCTATTGACTGCTCCTGAGCTGGACTCTGCCCTTCTCTTAGTGCATGAAGTCGTGCATAGCCCTACAAGGCAAGCACAGGATGGGCACTGAGGCTTACCAAGCCCCTGGGTTGGTGGATTAGAGTCATGTTTGAGTTTCGTAGCCTGGCTTTGTTGGAAAGCACTGCCCCTGCCGTCTGTGAGAAGTAAGGGCTGCTAAGTGACAGTGAGTGCCAGCTGCTTTCACCATCGTCATGTGGGCCTGAGGAAAGGAGGGACATCATAGGAGCATCTGGACCCTTCGCGGGCCACGGAAGGGACGTTCTGTGCCAGCCACCTTCCAGCTGAAAGCACGACAGCAAACGCAAGCTGTTTGTACTTTCTAATTGGCTGTAAGTAGCGAAACCGTGATGAAAATAGATTAGTTGTCTCCGTGTTTTGAAGTTTGCGTGTTGAGTAATATTTCTCCTGTAATAAATCTAGTTAATGCTTATTTATGAAATAACTAAAGTTCAAGTAATGCATGCTGATGTTACCGAAGTAAGTTTGTGGGTTTGTTACCAAAAATAAAGACCAAATGATTTAATTTTGTTGTGGAACTAATTGGCTGTTTGAAAGAAGGAAGAGGGCTGGAGAGTAAACTCAGTGAGAAGCACTTTGCTAGCATATCTGAGGCCTTGGATTCGAACCCTAGCATAACAAAAAATAAAATAAACAAGTGCAATTAAATGTTGAAATTTTATCACAGGAGATAGAAATTGTTACTAATACATAATGGGCTTAAATTGTATTTAATTCTGTTGATTATCATTTAAAGAAAAATGAAGTGTCAATATTTCTAAACATTATTAATTGATGACTTGATTTATAGATAGTAGGTATCCAATTATTTCAGATTGACATCATTCAATTTTGACAAACGTGAGCATTCTATTTCTTTCTGATTTTTTAATAAACTTGTAAGATTATTATAGGAAAATATCAAAATTCCTGCTGACACATGTTCTCCCATGAGCCACCATGTCCAGACAGTTCGTTGGCCACAAGGATTCATTTGATTCTACAGAATCAAGAGGCATTTCTTGTTCCCAACCCAGATCCTGTCTGGTCAGAAACTCAACCTCACCAGGCCTCTCTGGGGCCTGGGCCACAGCGTAGATCTCCTGTCAGATTGCGCATCTCAGGAAGCAAGCTTCTGGAGGCAGGCCGTGGCAAGGCCAAATTATTTGGGAACACTAGTCACTATGTTTATTTTTACAAGCCAGATGACAGTGCACACTGGAGTCTTTCCTTGAAATAAATGGAATTTAGTAGGAGAAAGGGAAGGTTCAGGGTCACAGAAGAAGCCATAAGGGTATTTTGTAGATAGGAAGTTTCATTTTTATCTTGTATGCTGGTTTGGGGGGACAAAATAGCTGAGCTTCTCTGTGTACAGAATGAAATGGGAGAGCTTCCTTCCAGTGAACAGTGAAGCCCTTAAGCCAGGACTCAGGACCCTGGCCCTGCTGTTGTGGACAGAGTGATAACGAGGGCATGAGGACGGAGTAGCTGCCTACCATGACTCCGTCACATTCCTATGGAGCCCATAGTTAAACTCCCTTGACAAATGCTGGATAGCTAGATACGAGAGCGTGCGGTGAAACACAAGGGCCAGCTAATGCTCTGAATGACCCCGTGCAGAGGAAAGGACGAAGAGTCTTACCAAAATAGGCCATGAAGCTGTCACTCGAAGCCAGCACGTATTTACTGAGCACCTACTTTGAGCCGGCCACCTTTCGAGGAACTGAGAGAGCAAGAGTGCAAGAAACAGGCCAAAGTCTTAGTCTGTTCCTTAGAAGGAGAAGCTGATGGTTCTGGAGACCACAGCTGAGAAGAAACAGAACGAGAGGGAAGAGAATGACAGCGTGGATTGCAGCTGCTCTGCAGGAGTTGACAGAGAAGACGCCATTGGGCAAAGCTTGAGTGAGATGAGAGTAAACCATGGGGCTGTCCAAGAGAGAAAGCACATTCCAGACAAAGGGGCCGCCAGTGGGAAGGTGTGTCAGCAGAAGCATGCTTGGTCCCTGCCATGGGCCTGCTGCTGTCCTAGGAACTGAGGATGCAGGAGTGAGAAAAACAGATCAAGGAATCTTGGGAACAGACTAGGAAAAGCTTCAAGGTCAACTGACATCGTCTGAGAAAGCCCTGCAGGTGTGTTGACTCCAGAGTTTCCCATCAGTGGTGAAGAGCTTGAACCTGCCAGTAACCACTGCCCTTCCTCTGGCAGCATGGGAGACCCGGGGTAGGACTGGGTTAGGTTTGTAGAGCACGGGAGACAGACTTGAGGAGCTAACACGTCTCCTGGTGGGTAACAGGGCCCGACCTCCGAGGTTCTCCTGTTTGTTTTAATAACTCTACTTAGCGGTGTGGAAGGTCTGGAATCAGATCTGTTTGCTCCATTTTTACATTTCAGACGGTTAAGTGAAACCAAATCTATATTCCTGTCAATGTGAAGCACAGAAGGAAAATAAACTCCAACTCTTGGTGTAGACAGTGGAAGAGTGGAGCAAGAATCAAGCTCCTTTATACTGACTCCCTTCTTTCCGCACAGAAGTCCCTCGTAGTCTCGCAGGCTTTCTCTGGCTGGCTGTGTCCGGTGGGGAAGGTGAGGAAGCCCAGAACACCGTTGCTGGAGCTCATAACTCTGCTTTTATCCACCTGTCTTTTATTATGTGTCCAATGAATGCTAGCATTGTGTTGCTTGTAGAAGATCTATGACAAGGGCATCCATAGAGGTGTGTGGCGGTCAGGTTAGGAAAGGCTTCCTAAAAAGTGTGGTGTAGATCTCAAATCCAAGAAATTAGGTTTCATTCGCTTAATAACAAAATAGCTTGCTCATTATTCTGCTGAATTTACCCCAGGACGGTGAACCCGGCACACCTGTTTGCTGTCAAAATCTGCCCTATGCATTGTGGGATCTCTCTAAGTGGCTCTTCTACACACTAGATGCTGGTAAAGTCTGTCCTCAGTTTCAACAATCAAAAATATCTCCAGACCTTCCCAGATGCCCCATGAGTATAGAGTCACCCCTGCTGAGAATCAGTGGTCCAGAAAAAGAAGTCCCTGCCAGGCCTGGTGCCCCATACAAGCCCCAGGTCTCCAAGAACGAAACTCTCCTCATGAACAGCTGGTCTCATTTTCAGCTGAAGCTTGAATGATGAAAAAACAGACTTATAGAAGAGCAGGAAGATGTTACCTTGGCACTGGAAAAGTTTCCCACTTTCAGAGTTAGCCAGAACCTGGGACACCTCAGCACAACTGTCCTGGGCATCCTCCGCTGTAGATGCGCAGGTGACGCTAAACCTCACTGACCTGCTTATCAAAAGAAAACATACAACTCTACCAGAAACCCACATGGGAAAGTGTCAGTTTGTGTTCTACAGACAAGGAAGCTGAACTTGCTAGGCAACATGGCTGTCAAACCATATTTACCACTCCTCGGTGCCAGAGCTGGCCCTTGGGAGCTAGGACCCAACAGTCCTTGCAAACTGCGGTGCATACACCACTGCACATTAGAAAAATGTGTAGATCTGGGTGTAGTGACCTATGTGTGTATTCTCAGCACTCAGGAGAGCTTTTCACTTGAGCCCCATGGGTCAGTGTAACCGCAGAGCTAACCCTTTCTGTTTGGATAACATTTCCTTTGGAAAGCCTCTTCCTTCAAGGTCACAAAGCCTCTATATGATCTGGCTTTCTGGCTTTGTCCATGACACATGGGATAGCCTATTCCGTGGGGCCAAGGACTTTTCATATGGGCGATAGGAACTTAAAACTCAAATGTTGATAGAATGGATGGATGAGTACGTGAGCAAGTGCATGGGAATCAGACAATAAACATCCACAGAAGCCAAGGCAGCTGCCTTATCCCCAAATAGGCCTGTTCGTCTCTCCATGTTGTCTGTCTTAACTAGATTTTATGTATAAAAAACCTGTAATGTGGGAAAGGAGACCATGAGAGGCAAGTATTTCCTTATCCATGTGATGAGCAGTCTGAAAGTCAAAGACAGACAGCACCTGCTGAAGGTCACACAGCCTGTTCAGTGTAGAACTGGGCTTAGAAGCCAGGTCTAAGTCTGAACCCTAGGGGCAGCAGCTAGGGACTATCTGAGTTAGGATTTGAGCATGTGTTCTCTAGTCCCCGTTCTCATCCTTCTTGCTCTTTGTCTCAAAAAGGGAGGCAGAGAGGATTGTTTTTGTTTTCAATTTAAGTTATCTTAATGGGAAACAACAGTCTGCTGTCCTGAGAGAGCGGCTTTGGTTGCTCTCATGCTATGGATGAGAAACCACTGTGTAGGGAGTTTGTGAATTCTCACGAGCTCTTCAGCAGACCCCCTTGTCTTGGAAGCAGAATGCAGGGATTTGAGAGATGTTGGCAGGGCCGTTAGTAGACAGAAATAAAGGAACTTGTTAGGAGAAGTCTGTAAAGACCTCAGCTTAAAACCAGTTAAAACAACAACAATGAAAGCCCAAATACTTTCACACC
Source organism: Ellobius talpinus (assembly GCA_001685095.1). NCBI lineage: Eukaryota > Metazoa > Chordata > Mammalia > Rodentia > Cricetidae > Ellobius > Ellobius talpinus. The sequence continues at coordinate 10,332 of LOJH01026000.1, forward strand.
ATATCTTTGTGAATTTGTATCATTTATTCTACTAAACCTTTTCTTCCAAAGTGGCTGGCAAGATACTTAGAGGAAGGCTTGAAGGGACGATAATGCCATTTCGAAAGTTGGTCCTAATCCTTGTCTCCTCCTGTGAGCCATCCTCTGGTGTCAGCCCCTGACATTCTCTGGAGGTCTCTTCAGCAATCCTTTTGTGTTTGTATTCTTACAAGAGAATGGGTTGTTTTTAGGAACCAGGCATGTGTACTTTACAGGTGGAAAAGTCCATTCAGTTATGATTTTGTTAGTGCTGCCATCTGGTAGGACTGGAGGAAGCTTCCATTTCTGCAGGGATAATAGCTGTTATATCCAAGATGCATCCGAGCTGGACAGCACTGCCTGTATTCCAGCCGCTCTCCTGAAGATAGCACTTCATAAACCTGAGGTTATCATGAGCAACTCACTGCCAACTCATGGGTTAACTCTGCTTCCCTGGATTCTTATTCCTGTATCTGAATTAATTCAAAGGAAAATCTTCCTACAACTCCCAAGAACACTTTGGGGCATGGGTGCTCAAACAGCTAACCAGAGCTTCTGGTCCATCACAAAGCCTGAAATACTGTTCATGGGCCCGAATGCTTGGCACACAATCTTTTGACCACAAAGATGCTGTGGTGAGGCTGGGAGTGGGCTTTGAGAAGGCAGCCCAGGGCAAGCCAGTTCACATTTCCTCATCTTTATCTGTGGAACCTTGAACAAACAAGGTGCCACATAGAGGGGAACATGGAATTGAATTCTTTGAATCCATGAAGAGAAACCCCATGGAATAAAAACATATGATTATAGGTAACACAATCGCCCTGTGTTTTTCTCTCTTGTTGCCATGTGTTAGATCTGGGAGCACTTTGGACAACTTACAAACCAGTCACATGTGTTGGGTTTTAAAACTTGTTTACAGTGGTTTATCCAAAGCTCATCAATGAAACATCTTTATAGTTCTAAAACCAGGTCAGATCCACAGCGACAGAGCTGGAGAGTGTTGACTCTCGTCATGAACCATCCTAGTCCCTACCCCTGCCCCCAGAGCTTGGGCTCCACTGACCCACACAGAATATCCTGTGTGACCAGAACCTGGGAGCCTGGCAATGGGACAGAGGGGCTGTACTACATCATGGCTCCTCTGCTTGGAGATTGTAAATTGTTTTTTTAAAATTTACAAAAAATGTCATTTCCAAGTGAACTGATCTGTATGGAGTAGCTAGCTTTGAGTGAGCACCTTTTCTAAGGGCCATCATAAATGCTATGTGATGAGTTTATCAAATTCTCAAAATAACCTGAGAGGCTGGACAGGCGGCATCCCCAACGATGCCCAGAAAGAAAGGGAAAGGGTCAATTGTCTAAGTCGTAAGGCTAGCGAGTGGCATTGCTGGGATCCTTGCCTCAGCCTCTGTCATAAATACCAGAGACCAGGAAGCTGATAGCTACAGGAATTTATAGTCCACCAGAGAAAGCTGTGTGCTGGTAATTGGGCACTAAAATTCCCCTGGTTGCCAGGTGTGGTGGTTTCTATTCGGTTATGGACGGACTTTATAAATGCCACCCTGGATACCTCCCCTGCAATTCTCAGGCAGACTTTCTCTGTGATCATGTATGACTGCCTCCCTATTTTAACTGACCTCATCTCACTTGTGTATTTGGGCAAGCTCATCCACTCCTATCCTGTCCAGCCACCCCAGATTCTTCCTGAACTTCAGGCCTGCCTTTTAGCTCCCCCACTGGGATTGTACCATGGTCAGCCTGCCAGTCTCACTCATCCCACCTGACCAGGTTGCCCTCGTAACACAAACAGTGGCTAGCACATAATAGGCCTGTAATGGATGGCTAATAACACATAAAAATACAAAACTTAAGGAGGTATCTGCTGCACCATATGGGTCTCACCTTCCAGGTCATCCTTCCCTGAGCTGTCATCTTCCATCTCCCCGAACGCCCCAGACATGCTTTCCCTTCAGGCCGCACAGAGGTTTGCATTTGTCTTTGTTCTGGTGCTCTTTGTTTTCTTTTCCTGTCATAATACTATTCATGCCAGGATCGTCTCAATAACGTATGTGCTTTAGAAATGCAGATCATGCTTTCTTCACCCATGTCCAACAAATAGCCTGGCATTAGGACTTCCACACATAAAGGCAGAGAGAGAGAGAAAGAGAGAGAGAGAGAGAGAGAGAGAGAGAGAGAG
>LOJH01026001.1:5917-21725 GCA_001685095.1 Ellobius talpinus
GAAGGAAGGAAGGAAGGAAGGAAGGAAGGAAGGAAGGAAGGAAGAAGAAAGAAAAAAAGAGTGGTAACTGGATAGTTCCAAAGTTGTTTTGCTTGTAAGATGAGGACAAGAAGACAGAACAGAGGACTGAACATCAAGTTACTTCATAAAGTTTTCTTAGTGTTATTGGTCCAATTTAAACTGGACCGTTCAGGGGAATGTGGTTATCTCTACGCTTTGATTTCTCAGAAGGGCAGGTACACCCTGTTTTCTGTCTGATGATGTTGAAGAACTGCAGTATAGGTGACTGTTTTTAGGTTTATCTTTTTAGGACAAAATGAAAAAGCAGAGTGAAAAACAGTGGCTTTTTATCATTTTAATTTATAATTTTTATGTGGCCATAGACAAAATTAACCCTGAACACACTGCTTTTGATTTAGCCTCTATAATGTATTATAATGTTGTATGATCTTCCTCAGCCATGTCACTCCTCATTCTTACCAAATAATCTTGCTTTTTATTTCACTGGAAAAAATAAAAAGCATGAACTGAAAATGGCCACTTTGCCATTCACCTAACCCCACCGCATCAAGCACTTTCCAGATCTTTGTGTCCCTGTTCATCCAGTGCCGAAGCTATTTCTCTGACTGCTGGAGACTTCCTCACCCAGACTCTGCATCTCCTATCTTTTAACTTCTGTTAGACAAATTCACTCTTCATACTTTAAAAATGCACTGATTTTTTTAAAAAATTAATAATAACTTAATCATCTGTGCCCTATCTTCTATCGGTGCCTTTACAATCAACATATCCCTCTATAAAACAATCAGATACATAGCAGAAAGACAGATAAGCAATGTACGCTATGAAACGCAATTCAAGATAGAAAATTCTAAGTTCCATAAATCAAGTACAGCTAAAGCACAGACTGTGTTCAAAAGCGGAACACTTAGTCCAAACCCATGGCAAGGAGAACTTTCTTAAAGGGGTACAGTTTACACCAGGGTAGGTAAGGTTTAGACCCATGCAAACCAATTTCAAAGCTAGACAATGGGAAAGAGATGGCTACAGGCATGGCCCCTGGCAAAGGTTTCCAACCTTTCTACCTTCATAAGAGCAGCCTTATATCTTCACATCTCTGTTTGATCCACTTTGAGTCCAGCTCATAATATCTCTTGAATCTCAGGTTAATAATTGCTGATCTTGTTCCCTAGATGACAGAGAGGTTACAAACAGTTTTCATTTGTGTTTCATTTCTAACCAAGGATGAGAAACTTAGGGTTGCTTTAAAGAAAGAAATCTGAAAGCATCATTAGATAAAACCAAAAGACTACAGCATCAGAGAGTTCTGGTGACAGATTGTATCAGGACTGTGCAATTGTAAAGTTTTCAACAAACTAATATGAAAAAATATTTGACACAACTTGAAAATGCCACTGGGTACAAGAATTCTACCTGATATACAGTTTATACAGTTGGAATTTCAAAGAGACATGTTATGTCGTCTTTTTATATAAATTTCATAATCTTATTTTTTAAATTAAGATATTGAAGTACAAATAACACCATAAAACTGAAAATACACATAAATAATACAAATACAGAGCCCAGCAGTACAGAGAAAATGAATTATGCCTCAGCTAGATTTTAATTACATAGGCAATTGTTAAAAGCAAGCTTGCAAGAAAAAGAGTTGGCGAGCTCTCTTTATGGACCAGAGAGTAAATAATTCAGGCCCAGAGGAATACGCAACCTCTTGCAAGCACTCGGGGCTTCCACTGTAGCTAGGGAGCAGCCCCAGAAAACACATGCTTATCATGATTGTGCCTCAGTATTATTTGCAGGGACCTTCCATGGCTGTTCATGGGGGTCTCCAGCTAGTGGTAGTTGAACAGGTGATGAGAAACAGGACAGCTAATCTGATGGTGCAGCCTCTAGCAAGGCCCCAGGATATCTTCCTATGTCAGAGAAGCAAAAAGGGAAACAATTGCCTTCAAGGCGGCCGAGCACAGAAGGTTGCTTTGCTGGGTGGCTACCAAATCTGCAAAGAACGAACTCATTGGCCAGCATTACTCCCTTCTAGGACAGCCCTCCCAGTGATTTCAAGGGCCCCACTGCTCCAAAGTCCTGTCACCTCAACATTGCAAGATGAGGATGAAGCCCTGGTGCATAAGCCTTGGGGGCGAAAACCACATCCAGAGCAAAGCACAGTCTACCAAAGGCAGAAGAGAACACTCAAACTCCTGAGAAGGAATAAACAGATTTTAAGACACTGAGAGAATAGTATAACCAACTCATCCAATGGGCAGAACATCAATTCATCAGAACATTCAAGCCTAAAAGAATTATTTTCTGTGAATAAGAATATTCCTGATACAGAAGCATGGTGCTGTATATTGGCTGTCTATATGTTTCATAAAGTCTTAGTGTATCTCACAGTCAACAGGATCTTAGATTCAGTACCATTCAGGCTGTTAATTTTGTTCCCTTACTGGTTATGAGTTAGGCCAGTTGAGAGTTTCAGAATTTAAGATTGGTAAAACAAAGCATTGACCACAAACCTGCTGGACCAGAGCCTGTGTCCCTAGCTTGCTTTCTATGGCTGTGATAGACATCATGACCACATTGGGGAGGAAAGAGTTCATTTAAATTGTGCATCCTGATCACAGACCATCACAGAGATAAGTCAGGGCCGGAGGAGAAGCAGGAAGTTGGAGGCAGGAACTGAAGTAGAGGCCATGGAGAGATGCTTTTGACTGCCTGGTTCCATGTGGATAACTCAGCCTGCTTCTTTCTATAGCCCAGGCCCACCACGGTCCAGACAGAACAGCGAGGATCTGGTTCAAGCAAAGTCTCTGCAACAGTACATGTGCAAAAGCATTGTGGGGCAGAAGGAAGCTTCAACTAAGATCTGTTAAAGGCGCAAAGTGAGAATGCTAAATCCAGGGCAGTGATAAAACGCGTAAGAATGGAGCCAGTGGAACATGGAGGAGTGCCTGGGGTAGGACTGGTGTGCCAGTGTGGTCTTAACTAAGTCTGTCTGGCACACTTCTCCCATCCATGGCACCTGGGGGGGTAAGGGGGTAGGAATGCCACTGGAAATCATCTACCATACTGAGGTTAGCTGGAGAAAGCACATCTGCCTAACCAGATAGAGCAAAACAGAGGTGTTAGGACCAGGGCCAGACTAAAGGACTGCAAGAACAGGAGGGAGGCATTCTGTGCTCCCCCACCTGGTAAACCAGAACCAACAGGAAATTTACAAGCAAGCAGACTCTTGACCCCTAAATGTGAGGACTTCGGTAGAAACTTTGCTTCTTTATCTCCTGTCTGGAATATTCTATCAATATTTGCTAAATGAGTAAAAATAAGAAGGCCCTTCCATGCAAGCAGTGAGATTAATCCCGCTTTACTTAAAAGGCAACCAAAACAAAGAGAGGTTAAATCACTTGCCCAAAAGTCATTCAGCAAAGTCAGAATTTGAAAAAGATATCTCATCCTGAAATCTCTGACTCAACTGCCCCATTAAGCCATGTGGCATGGAAGAAAGAGCTGGCACTGAGCCCAGCACTGTGGGCAATGGCATCAAATGTTCTTTGCTTACATGATATAATTCTCAGTTACTTGGATATCAGCTTTTGTTGATGTCAGATTACTTATTTGGGCTAGCTTAACCTTTATGTTAGCAAAGCTGGACATTTAGCCATATTTTTAAAAGTGTAAGGCATTCCAGCACAAGATGTGAGACACTTTATAGAAGAAATCATAACTTCTTTTGGTCATAAAATATTACATGAATTACTTTAAGGAAGTTTTGGGCTTTTCTGTAGACTTTTCTACTTATGTGCTTGCCTGCCCGGGCCTGCAAGAGCTGGGAGAGTTTATCAGTCCCAACTCAGGCTCCATTAGGAATGCTTCACTGGCTTCCACTTCTGCCAGATGCCAAGCAACCTCCTGTTTATTCCAGTGCACTCTGGAGTCATGGTGGGGGTGCTTATAATCAAGAGTGGAATCTGCTGAAGTGTGCGCTGGAGCAAGATGCCTGAGACTGTTCCCAGCAAAGAGAGCCTCTCCCAGGGGTCCAGGGACAATAATTATGCTGTAAGGAAAAGCACAGTGTCAGCTAAGTTAGATAACAGGGTATGTTTCTTAGAGAGAAAAAAAAAGCCATTTCAGGTCAAGGTAAGAAAACCTGTTGCTTTGCACTCACCAGAGAATTATAGGAAATGCAATTTAGGATTGTTCCAGGAAAAGATTGTTCCAGGCAAAAATGGTTGCTGTGCTACCATTTGAATCTGAAGGGTCCCGCAAAGGCCCATGTGTTAAATATGTGAGTCCAACTCTCCATTCTCAGGCCATGTATTGCTAAAGATCACTATGAATGCAACCCAATGCAAAATCACAAACTTATGAGGGGCTTTCGGTTGTTGTTATTTTTTGTAACTCAATTACACAGTTCTCAAGGCTAAAAATTTTAGATGACCTCATGGCAATGTCAAAAAGTTGGACACGCCTGTAAGCCTTGGTCTCCAGCCTCAACCTTGGAGAGATGGAGCCAAGTGGAGGTTTTAAGCTGTTAGGGAGTGTGCCCCCAAAGCTGAGTGTAAGTCTCCTCTTTGCCTTTACTGCCTCAGATGAGCAACTACCTCAGCTTCACGTGCCCACTGGCATACTTCACCTTATCACAGGTCCAAAGCAACAGGGCTAACCAACCATGGGACCAAAAGCTCCAAAACAAGAAGTCAAAATAAACCCTTATTTTTTTTAATGATTTTCTTCAGATATTTTGCTCCAGTGGCGCAAAGCTAATAGAGATGGTAGCAATTGTTATGCCAATACCAAATATCACAGATAATACCAGCTGTTTCAGCATTATTATTTAATCTAATCCTCCCAACACCAAGGCCACTCATATGATGGCAGAGATACAGTTTGCACTCAGGCCTTCATGATTACACATCCATCGCTCCTCTCACAGTACTATCGTTTCACTATGCTCAGCAATATCTTGACCAATTTGCCTTTAAAACTAAATTCATGGAAGGCCATGAGCCCTATGGGGAGAATCTATTACTGCTGTTTTACTAAATAAGCATGATGTGAAACGGCCTTCTAAATATTTGTGTTTGTACCCAGAGGTCAGTGCTACCCTCGGCCTTTGTTGGAGAAGCTTGTTTCTGGAGAGGGTAGTGTTTAATGCAGAGATTCGTAACTGGTTAAAGTGTATGATTGTCTGCAAGTGCTCAGCCTCAAACAGGACATACACGTATATCCACCTGCAAGGCTCAGGGAGCATCATGGGAAAGAGGAGAATGGGGAGGAAGGCTGTGAAACGCTGTCTCCTGGACTTGACAGCATGGGCACATCATGACCTCAGAAGCTGTGTTATGCACACAGGACCTGCGGAAGACAGAGCCCATCCATGGTCCAGCATGGATGGCGGAGGGGAACCTGAGGCTCTCCCTCATCTGAGGAATTAATGGTTTCTGGGGATGGGGAGTCATTTTTCTTCAAGGTGTAGCTCCTAGTAAGTTGTCCATGATACAGCAAATATCCCCACACCCATGTACACACAAATCACCTGAATTAAACCCAGGTTATATTTAACACACACATGCATGCACGCATGCACATAGAAAGGAGATAAAATATTCTCAAGAGAGTAAGAGGAGATAAAAAAAAGAATGGGAGGGTAACTCTGATCAAAATAAATTACATACATGTATGAAATTGTCAAAGAATAAATAAAATTATATTTTAAAGTAGGAAACAAAATATTTATATGTTTATGGAAAAATTAATTTGAGCTGTTTGGAAGTAGTTTTAGAAACATCCAAGTAAACTTGTGTTTGTGTGTGTGAAAGAGAGAGACAGAGACAAACAGAGAGAGAGAGAGAGGGTGTTTCATACCCTTTCAAAGTAATGTGTGATGATTTTGAATTTGAGAATCAGTTAACATTTTCCTTTTGTGTTTCTAGCTTCAATTTGGGGGAAGAAGTGTCAGAATTTCAAAGCAAAATAATTTCAAAAGAGAGTTCATTCTTTAACCTGGCTTACTAAATACCTAATATGTACGAACTCTGAGCTAACTGTTTGGGGATCATAAAGATTAGCATCATTTTCTGCTCTGCAGTAGAGGGTGTTTATTCAGAATATCTATTAGAAAACTAATTTTGAGAGTTGCCAGAAGTGGAGAATAAAGCCGCCATGCAGCATAGGGGTGAAGGGCATATAATAGCATCCAGAGATCAAATTCTGAATGTTGGTTGATTCTGTCACTGGTAAGTTAGAGTCTATAGACAGTTCTCTTGATCTGGTTAAGCCTTAATTTTACTATCTCCAAAATGAGTTGCTGGAAGAGGTTAGATAGTTATAGATATTAGTTGTTTATAATGCTAAAACTTGCCATCTGGGTAGCAAAGGATGGTAACCAGTCAGGGTCATAAGACATTTGACCTCTGAGTTCATTTGCATTATACGCGATTCAACGGCAACTTCTTTCTACCAAGGTGATTCTTCTATCTCATCTTTCATGTCGCTCTGTCTAAGAGGCAGCAGTTGCTGAAGTCATGTATTGTAGGGATACAACAAACATCTCTCCAAAATTGTTAACTGTCCCCTTTGACTTAGTCAAGGACATCTGTCCTCAGAACAAGATCCTGACTCAGTGGTACCACAGGCTGTCTTTAGGGTGTGGCTGAGCTGTACCTCGGAAGCAGCACACAGCTCAGCTTCCTTCCAGATAGGATGCTGTAGGGGCTCTAATCATAGCAGAACAACTCATCTTAAACGGCAGAAGTCCAGCATGCTAGCTTTATGCACCGTAAATCCACATAACTCAGAAACAAGGAGAAGAGCAGAGAATTGACTAAATTTTTTCACCAAATGTTTTCTTGATTGTTTTAGGAGTAGAAATAGATTGAGTAACCTGACATTAAAAAATAAAAAGTGTTTATTTTGCTGATGAATTTTTTGAGAGAAGTTTTATTTGGCCTTTTTCGCTTCAATTTATGCTTCGTTAAAAAAAGGTTAAACCTTAAAATTATTGTGCTTTTTCTGTACTATCTCCACTCACTGTGACAAATACCGTCTGCTTTGGTTCCTTTCTGAGTCACAGACTAGTGTTTTTACTGACATTGTTCCTCCTCAACTCATGTAATTAGTCATAGCAACCAAGAGTCGAGAGAGTGATTACCAGCCAGTTATTAAAAGCGTGATGAAGCATATCATGGAGCATAATACAACCATCATGGAGGCTCAACAGAATGCCAGCAGAGTTGACTGAATCTTGAAGCAATCGAAAAAAATCATTCTTTTTCATTTTTCTTCCTAGATGCTAATGCTCTACCAGGTGTCTGATGTGTCTGTTATATGAAATTACACAGACAAGTTGGTGGCAGTGTCACAGAAGCAGCATTTAATCGGACTGGCTAGGCTTGCTTAGTGGCTCCAAAGATGCAAGGGTGTCCAAACTCTTTAAGAAGAACACGGAAAGGAACCAACATTCCCAAGAAGGAGACATGATGCTCGCACTAATCTCTCATCAACTCTGCTGTTACACTTACCTTGAAGACTAAAAAGTGAGTCTTTGAAAGGTAGAGCATGAATAACTTTTGAGTTAGTTGATGAAGGAGACAAACAAGACAATACAACCCCAGCAGTGCTCATGAAGACAGCCCTGGGGGTGTCGAGGATGGCCACAGCAGTCTACCGTAAAGGGAGGAGGTTTGATAGTAGACTATTGAAGACAAATGAAAGTTGTGCATCTGGGCAAGAAGATTCCAGAAAAGCATAGTGTTTTCAGAGTCAAGGAATATCAGAGCTCTAGAAATAAAGCAGAGTCAAATGATTGACTGCTGTCAAAAATTAGAATTTCAATTCATGGACTAAAACTAAAACCTATGACTAATAAATCAACTGAAATTGGAACAAATTATCTGAAAGGGAAAAAGATCACTTTCCCAGAGATGCCATTCTGCCTTTGGAGAGAGAAACTTTGAAACAGAGGGAGCAAAATTATCGTTGCCATGAGAATTTTGAGAAAATCATGCAACTCATTATTTATTATTTTTATGATCCTCTCTGCCTAGGAAATGACCTGCAACATTGGCTACATATTTTTCTGAAAATTGCCTTTCCTCACTTTGTTTGCTTGTTGGGATTCCTCCTTACTCCTCACTAACGTATCTAGTTCTCAGCTGAAACTGAATAAGCTTCCTATGGACACGTGCCATTGCTGCCATGTGTAGCCCTCAGCGGGCCTTTCCCTTTATTGGTTTATCTACGATTCTCCTCAAGTCACCCCATGAGATCCTGTGGCTCTGTACTAAGAGTGAGAATGTACACAGAGTAAAATTAGAAGAAATGTCATGATGTGTGGTGGTTTGAAAGGAAATGGTCCCCAAAGGGAGTGGCACTATTAGGTGTGGCCTTGTTGGCATAGGCATGACCTTGCTGGAATAGGCATGACCTTGTTGGAATAGGCATGTCCTTGCTGGAAGAAGTGTGTCATTGTGGAGGCAGGCTTTGGGGTCTCCTATTCCTAAGTGATGCTCAATGTCACAGTTCATTTCCTGTTGCCTGTGGATCAAGATGTAGGATTCTCAGCTACTTCTCCAACTCCACATCTGCCTGCATGCTGCTAAGTCCGCCTGCATGCTGTTATGTCCTGCCATGGTGATAATGGACTAAACTTCTGAACTGTAAGCCATCCCAATTAAATGTTTTCATTTATAAGAGTTGCTGTAGTCATGGTGTCTCTTCACACCAACAGAAACCCTAAGACATGATGAAATAGCCCTTTATCAGTTACACATTGTTTTATTTGAACTAGTACTTAGCTGTACCTTAATTTACTCATTTTCAGGTTTCAGAGAATGCTTTAGTCTTCAGATCCAGGCATAAGTACTGAGAGGCAAGCTCACCAAGCCTGCACATTGTTCTTGCCAGGCGACTCTTGCATTCCATTTTTGTTCTCAAAGATCCATGGGATTTCAGAGATGAAGAGAACCTAAAGATGCCTCGTTTTATGGATGGAGAAACCAAAGCTTTGAAAGATGCTAGGATTTGCTCAAAGCCATGGAACTAATGGAAAAAATGGAATAGCTTTGGGTTAGCAACCTAATTTCCCATCCTGATCCCTGATGATAGCTGGCCTGACTCTCACCATCTCATCCCTCCTCTTGAGGCCCTGAGCAGCCACACTCTCGCTAGCTCGTCTCTTAAACCACAGTAGGAAAAAACTTTAAAGATTTGATTCTGCCAAAGACCATACTTGAAGTTTGGTTTTCCAGCACTGAGTTAGGCAGCTCACAACCACCTACAACTCCATCTCAGAGGATCCAATGCCCTCTTCTGGCCTTTGTAAGCCCTGAAACACTAATGCACGTATGCATATACACACAGACATAAATACATCAGAAAATAAAATTTGTAAAATAAGGTAGTCACCTAGTTTGGTTTAGAGATCATTAATATGCACATTCATTTGTTAAGATAGCTAGTTTTACATTTATGTGCAAAGATGAATGTGTCTATACATGATAAAAACAAAATATAAGCTATATATGCATTAAAGTCAAGAGAACATTACCAATATGAACCCTTAAAAAAATCTCCCAGCCCTTCTCCTCAGCCACCTAAACTATATGTTTTGTAGTTTTTACTTATTAAATAAGTAATAGAGATCTGAACAAAAGCTATTTGTTTTAACAAATTCTAAAACAGAATAAATTTCTGAGACCAAAAATCTCAAACCAAATCTGTGCTGCATATTAATGGCTTTCAGTTTGGGTTCCTAATCAACATCAAGTTACTACAGATGGCATAGATAATGGCCTCCTATAAACATCAATTTCTCTGGGACAAACTAACCACACCCATTTGCATAAGGAAATGGAAGCTTGTGCTACTGAGTGCCGAATGTGTGTGAGACTCTTCCATATACCTCATCGCATGGCCGTGTCCACAACAAGCCAGGGAGGTAGACACTGTTATTCAGTGTGTTCTTTTAAACGAATGGATGAACTGAGAGTGTATCCCTTACAGACCTTATAGACAGAATTTAAATGCAATATTAGGTACAGTTATTGATTGAATTACACAAAATAACAATGTCTGAGCAATCTATGTTTCAGGTAAATCAAAGAGAGACACAGAGAAAGGTTGGGCAAGATATTAGTAACCTTCCAAGAAGTAAGTCAGTCTAGCATGCATGTCAGGCTATAATAGCCATGTCAGCTAGGCTAGATGCAGGGTCTGGCTACCAAAGACAAGAATATCATTAAGTATAAGCTAAGCATGGTCACTCCCAAATAGATATCACAGCTTCTGTTTTCCACCTGAGTTAAGAAATGATGACGGGCCTGATGACTTAGCAAGGAATGAAACCTAAACAGAAGAGGAAGAGGAATGTATATAGTACATCAGTGCTTAGAGAAGTTTCATAGTGTGGAAAATCAGGGAGCCCTGAAATGTAGATTGCTTGCTATTGCAAACTAGCTATCTCTGTTGGTGGAAATCTCATTATTTCTTCCAGAGAACTGGATTAGATGCCCCCTCCACTGGAAGCTACACTATGTATTATTAATGAGGTAAATTAAACTTCAGATATTAAGGGTGCGTGTGTGCATATGTAAACACGTGTCTGCATGAGTCTAGGCTAGGGAACAAGAAAGAGAAGGAGCATGAGATAGAAGGACTGAGGAGGGACAACAGCCACAAGAAGAAAGCACTGAGCATGTTACAGTCCCATGGAGAAGGAGAAAGCACTTAGCATGTTACAGTCCCATGGAGAAGGAGAAAGCATTTAGCATGTTACAACCACAGGGAGAAAGCATTCAGCATGTTATAGTCACAGGAAGAAAGCACTCAGCATGTTCCAAACCCTGAATGTAAGACTCTGGTTCACATTTTTAAAGAAGCAAAGTTGGAGTGTGATTTGAACTAGTTCCTTTTAATTCATTCAATCATTTACTTATTTATCTGCGTGTGTATGCATATGTGTGAGAACACACATTCTGTGACATGTGTGAAGGTCAAAGGACAGCTTGGGGAACTGCTTCTCTCTTTGTACCATGTGAGTTCCAGGGATAAACTCAGGCCATTGGACTTGACAGCAAGTCATCTTGCCAGCCCAAAGTAAGTTTTGGTATAGATTTGCTACAGGTATTAAGGTAGAAAGAAACCTTTAAGAAAAGTACAGTGTACACTCAAGACACAGGAGCATGCTTCTTGAGAGGAGGCAATGTCAGGAATCTGGCTCTTATATAATGGATACTTCCTATGTTTAGAGAAAAGGAGTCTCTAGACTACATTAACATTATAACTCAAGTGATTAAATACTATCCATTTTTTAAATATTGACTGAACCACGGAGAAGCAGGTAACCTAACACTAGTGCTTAGCTTTTGTCCAACTTGGGGCTCTTGGCTCTAGTTGGTGGAAAATGAGCTCGTTTATGAATCAGCAATGAGGATTTTGCATCTACTATCACATCTACAGCTTTCCAGTTGAAAAAAAAAAAGTAACATTAGCCAGCACAAGCAGAGTGAAAAGATCATCACATAATCCTTGGTGTGGGAAGTCCTTCTGACTGTGTGTTGCTTTTACTGGTTAATCAAGAAGCTGCTTTCAGCTGATGGCTTAACAGAGTAAAGTCAGGCTGAAAGATATATATACAGAGAGAGAGAGAGAGAGAGAGTAGGCAGAGTGGAGGAGATGCCATGCAGACCCACCGGAGAAAGACGCCAGGGACGGAACTTTACCCAGAAAGCCACAGCCACATGACGATGCACAGATTAATGGAGATGGGTTAGTTTAGGATAGAAGAGTTAGCCAGAAATATGCTTAAGCTATTGGCCAAATAGTATTGCAAATAATGTAGTTTCTGTGTGATTATTTCAGGAGTCTGGGTAACCGGGAAACAAACAAGCAGCCTCCCCCAACAGGTCCTCCTGAGTTCTAATGAAGTTTCAGTGGTGCAAAACCTTGTCCAGTCAGGAAAAACAAATTTTTTTCAAGTTCAATTCCAGAAAAATCATTATGCCAAACCAACATCACTCCCCACCCTTTTTGACTGTTACACTGGAGGAATAGGTTTTGTTTTTGTAAATACATTTGTAAGCTGATAAACTTAGAGCTAGTGATGTTATTGATGAGAACCTTGAAAGAAATTTCTTGTATGCTAACAGTGACACATGACCCTGGAAGATGAACCTTGGCATGAATGCCTTTCTGAACCTTCGACCTAGACGTTTGCCCACGGTCTTATCAGTGATGCCCCTGGTGGCTGAGCTCTTCCTTTCTTTACTGTCTTCCTTCACTCCTTTCATCATCATTTGCTCCACGATTTGTTCATTCAGTTACATCAGGGATTTCTAGGGAAATTGCTGCTGTATCTCGAACTCCCTGTGTGGCTATTGGGAAGTATTATCCTCCAAACTAAATATTCCCATGCTAGGAGGAGGAACCTTAAGACTCCATAAGTTCTTAATTGAAACACTGCACTCTAAAAAGAGGCTTCTTAGGACGTAGGAAGTAAACATGATTCACAAGGTCCCTCCTGCCCCCCACCCCCGTTATAGAATCAGTACTTCCTGTTGGAAACAGAGGGAGACTCTCCAACCTCCTGATGCCTGCTGGTCCTGCAAAGGGCTCAGGGGTGCAACTTTGTGAGCCATCATCCATGCTGGCATGGACTTTTTGTCCATTCTCCAGTAATTATCCACAGTAAACTCACTGGTTTGCCAAACTAGATTTTGGTAGAATCATTATTTTGGTCTGTCATTGATTCCCTGTCTGGGTTTAAGCAGGCATTTGTTCTTGTCTCCCAGAAAAACTCACACAACAGTTAATAGAGAAGATGCCAATAGACAAACACCCCTGCCCCCTACTTTCTAGTCATTTCCATCCTCAGCCTCCTTTCTGGTCTACTCTCTGACGCCATCTGGATTATCCTTTCCTTCTCATCTACACACTGTTATCTGATATTAAACCCTTCAAACCTGCTCTCATGTTCTTGCAAGTTTGGACCAGAAGTTGACTTACTGTTACCTCATGTATTAGTTTCCTGACATTGCTGTAACAAGCAGCTTAAAACATACAAAATTTTTACCTTAGTTTTGAAGGTCAGAAGTCTGGGGCAGATGACACTGGACTGACATCAAAGCGCTGGAGAGACTTCATTCCTTTTTGGAAACTCCACAAAAGCATGCCCTTGCCTTTTCCGAGTCTTAGTAGCAACCCATACTCCTTGGCTCATAGATTTGCTCCGTTCTCAAAGCCCGCACTGGCACACTGAGTTCTTCCTTTGAATTACTGTCTCCCTTCCCCATTATTTAAGAAACCTTGTGATTTTGTTGGAGTCCCTCAGATAATTCAAGAAAATCTCCTTGTTTTAAACTCCGTAATTTAGCAATGTTAATTGCATTTTCAACAGTACTTACTCTCAACTTTGCAATACAACATCTCACAGCTCGTGAGCATGGCAGGGAGGGTGTTGGCCCACTACACTTAATCCCTAGGAGTATGCTCAGTGTTCAATATGATAGACAGAAAGTCTCCAACTGCTAATACAGCCTGCAAGAATGTCTGATCTTGGCCAAGTAGAAAGAAGCAGGACTGTCTCTTGGTAGTAAAGCTTCATTTTAAAGGGACATAAATTTTGAAAGCAAATGAACCTATGATTAAATTCTAGTTTTTGCAATTTAGGAGCTTTGTGGCCTTGGTAAACCTGCCTCCAGTTCCTCCAAATCTCCATTTCCTTGGTGTTAATTTGAGTATATTTACTTCACAGTGTTTCTAAATGCTGAAGTGAAATAATCAAAGCAAAAATCCTGGCTCATAGGATCCCTACAGATACAGGATTTCCTATCTCCACAAAACACAGCAGCTCTCACCTCACTCAGGGAGACCACTATCGCTCCCAGCCCTGATATCTGATCAATCAACGTGCATCGAGAAGCTATGTTATACAAGGGACAGCAGAGAACCCGAGGGTGACACAAGATAGGAGATGTCAACCTGGTCAGGGAATCTATATGTGAACACAAGAAAAGTTAGGTCACAGAAGCAGGCAGCCATCACCACTGACATCATACAACTCACCCTAGCGAATGGACCCATCTTTAATACTGGTTGAGTTCAAGAGATGAAGAGTCAACACTGGACCAGAGTGAGATGATGCCACAGCATCAAGGGCATTTGAGAGGGCTTGGCAAGAAAGGCTGTGGTTAGGGAACCCGTGAGGATGCACGGAGGTGGTTTGTGCTGAGCAAAGGCTTTGAGTTCTCTCCTCGGTGACCTTCAACAGTCCTGTTTACTTGTTGGGAAGCATTTAGTCTGAGACAGGGTGAGTAAGGCACAAGAATACCATCCTTACACACCGCCATCTCCCACCTCCCCGCTCTGACTGCCTTCCTCCTTGCCAAGTTCCTTCCCTCCTCCCTCCCCTATCTCAACATGATACAAAACAGCCTTTCTGCTTTTCTGGGATTAGTGAGAAGCAATGCCCTGTAATTAGAGTCATCTTATCTCCTTTGAATTCACCAAAATTACCCCTTTTCTTTAGATCAGCACCATTGCCGCATGATGGATGTTATTGGTAAGTTTTGTGCAATGGTGAAATGTTGTTTTCTTAAAGTGACATCTGCTCCAATAGACTAATGTTCCTATCTGCCTGACTCATTTGGGAGAACATGTCCACATGCCAGTGTGGATGGGTGGGTGGGGCGGCACGCAAGATGAGCGGAGCATCTGGCAGAATATGTTTCAATGTTTCAGATGAAGAGTAAGACTATTCAGTTTCCTGCAGAAGTACAGAGACACTAACCCTTCTACACTGTCTGAAGAATGGAGATATGCCCTGCTTCCAAAAGCCTTTTTGTCTCCTTGAGGAACCCTCATCCCTGTCCCCTTGTCCTGCACAACCTGAAGCCTTCATGGTTTGTCTCTCCCTGTGCTCTCCTCCAAACCCAGGGTCCATATTGGAACTAATGTCCTTAGAAATCTGCAGTCCTTAAAGACCCCGTCCAAATGTCACTTCCTTTATGATGTCACCTCTAAATAGAGCTGAGGTCTGACTGCTGTACCTGCTCATACCTGGAATGTTTAAAAGGAAATTATATCAGACGGTGAAAGGAACAAACACAACAACATGGTGAAGCAACTCGGAGGCCAAATAACATTCAAGGAGCTGGTACCACCTATGAACTGAAAAGACAAAAGAGGTGGAGTCCCGTGAACCTCCAGGACTCTCAGGGCTGAGGCCACACCACCACTATAGCTATGACGTGAAGCAACGGCAGATGGGACAAAATGGCGCAGCTTCCCTTCCTCCTGCCCTCCATCTCCCATAAGTGTTGTCCATAGGGTGAATCCTTGTAAATACCAGTGGACAAAGGGACCTGGGAGATACAGCCTACGGGACTCAGCTTTCTGACAGAGAAACAAAAGAAAATGGGGTAGATCTAAAGACTAGGATGCCCATGCCCAACAGCACGCCTTGAGTTGTGGATACGCCTTCTCTACACGGCAGCCACACTGCCTTGTCATTTATTGTGGTTTGAGTGAGAAATGCCCCCCTATAGGCTGTGTAATTGAATACTTCTTCTCCAGTTGGCGACTTTTGGGGAAAGTTATGGATTGTCAAGGAGACCATGTTTTGTGGGAGGAAGTAAGTATATCACTGGGAACTGACTGAGTTTTATTGCCTGATCTTACTTCCTGTTCTCTCTTTTTCTCTGCTTCCTGTGTGATGTAGGAGGGTCATCTGTCTTATGTGTTAATTTTATTGGTTAATAAAGAAACTGCCTTGGCCTTTTGATAGGCC
>LOJH01026004.1:0-11043 GCA_001685095.1 Ellobius talpinus
GTAGTTATCCTCCTGGATATCGACAGTAGACAAAATTGCCAGGCAATAATTAAGCCTATTTTTAATGAGTACTATCAGATAAACTCTTGCAGGATACTGCCTTTCCCAGCATGGCTTTGAAAAAACCATAGTTAAAACTGATCCTGATTGATTTTGATGAAACAAAGTCCCAGGGACAGTCATTTTTCACTCTTTAGTGGGTTTTCACTTCTTGATTTCCTCATTCTTTGGTTGTATTAAAATCCAATGAATTAGGGATCTTGTAAAATTGAATTGCAGAGGGAAAGATTAAATCAGGGACCATGAGATATGCTGAAAGTCACATTACTCATAGTTGAAAATTTGTACATAGTTGAAAATCTAATGATAATAAAAAAGTGCAACATTTTGTTTTACTGGAGAAAGAACAATACTCATCAGCAAAAAAAAATGTTTTTCATAAATGCATTCACTACTCCACATTTTCATGAATTTCCTCACTTCCTCAAGGGAGGTCACTGTGTGAAAGAATCTGACTCCAAAGCTTCTGCACTAAGAAGACCCAACCACTTAAAGAGAGTTCACACTTTGCCTTGAATAAGCCAGCCTGAAATAAAATGTTTTCTACTTAGGATAGTCATCTTTGACAACACTGGTCCCTAGAGGAAATCTTTACTGTTCAAAGTTCCATTAAAAGAAAGAAAATCACTAGTGACCAGAGTAACTTATCAGTGTTGGCATGTAGGTGCTGGCATTGTTCACCTTGACAGAGTGCACACAGCTCCATATGAACTGCCTCTTCCTGGAGAGTGCATGGCCATGTAGAAATTAAGAAACATAGTCTTTGATAGTGTAAAACACAGTTTTCATGTTCAATAACACATTGATTAAATCCTCCTGATCCAGTAAAATTCACCTAATTGGAAGATAGTTTCAGCAACATTGAATTTTTTTTCTCTTAAACCAGAAAAATACAAAGGTGTGAGAAAGCAGTGTTTCTATGGTCACACAAAATGCTCAGTGTTGACATTTCAGCATGAAAAGCAGAATCTATGGCTGCACAATATACTCACAATTAAATTGATCAAATCACAAGTCAGAATTGTTCAAATAATGCTTTTCACTGGAAATTCCATTTCGTGTTGCCTGGGGATGTGAAGAGTATGAGATGTACTGTAAACGCGCTATTTTATATTCATCAACCTTGCTTTTAGCAACTGTCACTATGCTCCTGAGTAAAACATGTTCACTCTGGCAAGGAAGCTTGCTCGTAGAACTGCGCGCACACACACACACACACAAAAAATCCAAAAAACCAAACCAAACCAAAACAAAAGCAAAAAACAAGTAGAAGTCTTATTAAATCATGCCCTGCTCTAAATATTTTCCAGAGAAACCCTTCAATTGTTGGCCTATTTCCTTATTTCAGTAGAAGGCTTCTACAGTTTCACTCAATTTAGAAGGAAAATATGCCACTGGAGAGCAGACAGCTTCTGCCATTAAAGCAGATTGAGATTTACTTTCATGTTTGTTAGTGTGGATCTTTGTGGCCTGAAACAGGATGCATGCTCAGGGTGCCAAGAAGAAAAAGAAAAGTTTCTTATGCTTTAATGACTTCTCTTTCTATTGAATTTATTATTTTCTGTGCTAATCATATTTGCAACATGGTATATTTTGCATGTTAAATGGACAATCCATAGAATATTATAATAACTCGAAAACTTCCAATGATTATTCAGAGGCATGGCATCAAAACCAGAACCCTCCTATGAGGACCTATCTTTGAATAATAAGTAGGAAAAGTATTCATGAAAGTGAACATGTTGCCCCCATGCTTGTTGCCTAGGAAGCTCTGTATTTTCCACTATAAGATTACTGCACAAATGAGAATGTGAAAGTAAGGTAGAAGAAGTGTACTGGTGAAACTGTGGTGGCCAGTACAGTCCTGAGAGTGATAGTAGACTTTACATCTCATAGAGAAGACTAAGAACTCTTAGAAATCATGAGAAATAAAAGAGGGTCAGAAACGTGAAAGTCATTGAATAAAAGAAAATTCAGAAGAAGGTAAGACTTTATGAGTAGATGGAATTCTATCAGAGTACTTGGAAACATTACACATCAGAAAATTATATATGTGAAAAATGTGTTTAACATTCAGTGTGGAAGCAAATATAGAATTACAGTATTTTGAAATAGGTACAGCAATTATATATACCATATTTATAACAAAGATTGTTACAAGGAGGGCCCCTTTGTTATTTCTGGCCACCCGGCTAGCTTAGCTACTGAAATAGCCACATAGAAATTGTATTAATTAAGTTACTGCTTGGCCTATTAGCTCTAGCCTCTTATTGGCTAACTCTCACATCTTGGTTTAACCCATTTCTATTAATCTGTGTATAACCATGAGGTCGTGGCTTACCTGGAAAGATTCAGCATGTCTGACCTGGCGGCTCCATGGCAGCTCTCACCTTGCCCTTCTTCCCAGCATTCAGTTCTGTCTTCTCTGCCTACCGAAGTTCTGCCCTATCAGGCCCAAAGCAGTTTTTTTATTGATTAACCAATGAAAGCAACACATAAATAGAAGGACCTCCTACACCNGCCTCTTATTGGCTA
The DNA here is from genome assembly GCA_001685095.1 of Ellobius talpinus. Taxonomy (NCBI): domain Eukaryota; kingdom Metazoa; phylum Chordata; class Mammalia; order Rodentia; family Cricetidae; genus Ellobius; species Ellobius talpinus. Next base: position 2,596 of record LOJH01026004.1, read on the forward strand.
ACTCTCACATCTTGGTTTAACCCATTTCTATTAATCTGTGTATAACCATGAGGTCGTGGCTTACCTGGAAAGATTCAGCATGTCTGACCTGGCGGCTCCATGGCAGCTCTCACCTTGCCCTTCTTCCCAGCATTCAGTTCTGTCTTCTCTGCCTACCGAAGTTCTGCCCTATCAGGCCCAAAGCAGTTTTTTTATTGATTAACCAATGAAAGCAACACATAAATAGAAGGACCTCCTACACCACACATATATAATATGTAATACACAGAATATAATATACTATATATAATATATACAGATATCACATTATAATATAGCATATATAATGTATTATTATATCTAAAATTCACACATAATATGAAATATAAAAATCATATATGATCTGTGGTGTGTATTATATATGTTAATTCATGTATATGTGTGTGAATGTATGTATATTCATTAATATACATATATGACAAGATTTTGCTTTGTAGCCTGGAATAGACTGTTATTTTTTATGTAGCTGAGGTTGGCTTTAAAACCTGGGCAATACTCCTGCCTCAGTCCCTCAGAACTGAGATTATAACACACACAACTACACCAACAAGAATATACTCTTTTCTTTGGACATTTTGGGATGTCTATCATAAATGCTTCTGTGAGCTTAGACTTGCATAACCATTTCATAACCATTATAAGTAAGATAATTCTTGGGGTTAGCAAAGAAAGAATTGAACATAACTGGAATCCAGCTCAGTTATGCACTCCCCCTGGAAGAGAGTTTTTTAAATTAATTCTTACTAGGTACAATTGAGATAACATTATAGACTATCTCATGTATTTATCAAATGACATGCCTGCAGAAACCCCAAACCAGAAACCTTGTGCAGAAACCATGCTCCTTCCTGGTTTCAACTACCCTGCTGATCTACTTTTCTGTATAACAACATATCATGAAAAGTTATAGCACCTTCTTCCATGACTGTGAGTCCCAAGGAAACTGACCAGAAAAAGATCCACTGCTTTGTTGCATATGTCATGTCTAACTTATATCTTTGGGATAGAAAAAAATATTTATGTCCTGTGGTTCAATTGTTTTCATTTAGTTCAAGTAGCCAAAAGTATGTACACCTTGGATCAGCAAAGCACGCCCATGCCAGCCATTCATATCTGTGGGCAGTTACAAAGGGGATCTCAAGGCTTGGTTTTCCTTCCCTGCTATGTTTGTTGCATTAGTAATGGTCACCTGTGTTCATCTGGAAATACTGTTTCTTCCCTCTTTCCTAGCAGTGTATGAGCTTGCCCCATCCCTGGAAGTATTTGCTTAACATTCTCTAGAACAAAAAGTTACTAAAGAAATCAGTGTGGTATAGTCACACTGCCTGTTGCAGGATCATCATTGTATGAGGAAGGGGCCCAATGCTCGGAGCATTCCAGGGATTCCAAGGTGCTCATTTCATACTAATTTGAATCTTATTTCACTATAACTTTTGATTTGATTCAAAGATAGCTATATCTATTAAATTCCTAGAGTAGTTTATATAATGGAACCACTTATCTACTTTAAATACTGTTTTTTTTAATTTCTAAATTGTAGTGTACAGACGTGAGAATAACTATGGAATATATATTATGAAAATGGTTGAGTATGCTGTGTCCTGGAGGAATGTAAAGGAGCTATTCTGATCTAATCACCCTTCAGCTGACTTTGGTTTCCATTTTGGATTTTTAAGAAGTTAAAAACATTTTTTCTATTGTTTTTGTATGTATAACAGGTGATTAATACACTTTCTTTTGAGGGAAGACTTTGCAGCATCACCAATCACTTTATAATTTCAAATAATCTTACAGTCAATTGGCTATGTATCAATCCCCCCATAAGTGAGTATTGTAATTAATTTGTTATAATTTCTTTCTTGTATTTCTAGTCAAATGTTTTCTATAAAGGTTTATAGAATGTTCTGTTTTTATTTCTACTGCTATTATAAAATTCCATGACCAAAAAAACAAAAACAAAGAAACAACAACAAAAACAACAAAAACAACTTGGGGACAAGGAGATTTACTTAAGTTTACAGCCCCAGATTTAGAGTCCATTATTGTTGGTAAACCAAGGCAGGAACTTCAAACAATTCAACATCTCTCATCTAGAGTGAAGAGTATAAAGAATGAATGCATGCATGTGCTCTTGTTTGCTTATGCCCAGTTCAGTTTCTTCAGTTTTATTCAGCTCAGATTTCCTGACTAGGAATAGTTCACACACAGTGTTTTTGACATTCCTACATGAATTAGCTTAGTAAAATAACGCTCCACAGACCATGCTCAGGGTCTAATGAATATGGACAATCTCAACTTCTCACTGGGATTTCTTTCAAGGTGATACTAGGTTGTTTCAAGTGGATAATTCAAGCCAAAATCACATAGTGTTTACTTTTTGCAATAACCATGCCACAAGGCTTGAACCATTAGCTAAGGCCAAATGCATTTGAGATGTTTGCATATCATAATTTGAAAAGCATGGAGCTCTAGTGCTACAAGATGGCAACAGCTACACATTCTGGAACTGATGTATGAACTTTTGCAACTAAAAATTCATTCTTATTTCCTCTAAAATGTGAGGCCTTATATTTCTCCTTTGTAATGTAAATAATTCTGGAGTTGATAAAGTAGCTTAGACCATTTCAGGGTGAGACACTTGGTTCAATTTTATTTACAGAGGAAAGCACTGTTGGAATGTGAGAACCTGTACTTTGGTGATGGCAAACTTAGAAAAAAAGAAACAGAAAAGATGCTTCAGAGCATGCCTGAGACACTCTACTGTATTTCTGGTACCTATCTAATTCCAGTCCCCTGTTGTCTTTAACTAGGTTTATACCTGGGATCCAATTGAGTCATCAGATCAGGACTCATTTTTTTGTTGTTGTTTATTTCCTTTGTTGTTTATGCTTTAGTTTTGTTTACTACGTAAGGAAACTTGCTTCCAGCCATTCTATTGTTCTTTCTATTGTCTTTTCAGACTTCCTCATACTATCTCTATCATAATAAGTGAGCATTTATTAGCTTCTGTTAACCTATCAAGTTGTGCTGAATACAGTCGTGTTCTCTATTGTCATTCTCCATTTCAGGGCAGATTCAGAAGTTGGATTATTGTGCTAGATGGGCCTTAAATTACCCAGCTTGACAAATTGAGAAAGGTTCTTGGACATTTGTCATAGTATAAAGTTTCCTTGAGCTATGAACACATGAACTCAGCAAAAATGTTCCTGGGAGTCCAAAAGACTAAAGCTAAGGCTATTCCTTTTCAAGAAAATAAATTATATCATCCACAGAACAGGGCAAAAGAATTAAAACATCATGACACCTGAGCATCTATCAGAATTTTGTGAACTAGAAGATTTACTTACCTGATGAATTGAGACAATTTCTTCTTGGAGTATCGCTATTCATGTCCTAACAATTCTACTTCAGTTTACTTGGTAAAAGATTATAGGAAAACATTAGTAAAAGTATCATTTACAAGATGTAATTATACACAGAGTCACAAATACACACAAAGTACACATATACGGTATTTATATGTGATTTAATCCATTATATATAATTTGCAACTTGTAAAACTATACAGTCATTTTTCAGTTGCATTAAATTGATTATATATTTACCATGCAACTGCATACATATGTATATGTCTATTATGTATTATAATAATTGATGTCATTACTTATTTTGAGATGGCAATTCATTTTATCATTAATGTTTATATAAAATACATTGAATATGGGCAACCACATATAACTAACACTATTAAATTTTATTTTGAATCATTATTCCTCTATAATTTGCATCTTAAAGTCAATAACTCTTTTCTCCTCCCTGCCATACCATGTAAGTTTTCTTGTGTCCAAGTGATTTAAAGTAAAATCCTACCTCTCATTATGTTTGGTTTCATATATCCTAAATGACATGTTATTCATTATTACTTTGACATGTATATTTTGAGAAACCCTTAGAATGACTACCCATGAGATCATTGGGTTTTCTTATATTATCTTTCATTGCTCAAAACTTGTTTAAATAGCCTGAATGTTGATAGTATTTCTTCTTTGCTACAATAGTTAATCAATCTTCATCTCTCAGGAATTTTTACAGAAAGTGAAAGTAGAAAGGATGAACTTTATGAGGACTAAAGTTATGTCCATGGATGACAGAAAATACCCCCTCAGGATTCCACAAACTTAGGAAGATCCTGGTGTTAAGTCACAGCTGGCAGCAAAAGCTTCTTATTATATCTGTGCAGCTGCACAATCACAGACACAGCAAAAAAATGTGTAAAATAGAGCAAAAAAAGAACTTCCTTTAAGCAAATGCTAAATACTCAGCTTAGTAACTTCTTATCCCTTCTTTGTTTCCATTCTGCTTCCTTTTGTTGGAGTACATGCACATTCTAAATTTTCAATAGTCATCAAGCATGGCTAAGTTATCCTTAAGCCACTTAAAGGGTTTATCCATTAGTCACTGGTGCCTAAATTGCCTAATTAGCAAGAAATTATGGATGGGGAAGACTTTGTAAAATCAGTTGTACTGAAAATCCTCCTGGCAAAAAAAGATTTGGCATATGTAATTGTGGTTTTGGGGAAATTTAAAATGCTTCTGGCTAGCACACATGAATTTTATAAATCAAGAATATATAATACATCTTTGAGAAGAAAATCATCAATTACATAAAGCTGATAAACAATAGTTCTATGCTCTTTGCCTTAGGCTTGGTATTTAAAATTTTCTCTTATCTTTTTTTTAAAAACCTCTCTTTAATGAAAGGTTTATAATCCATTCAAATATGGCAAAATATTTTCTTTCATACACATGACATAAAAATAAGAAGTTTTTTCAACAAATATAACAAAATTTGTTTCTTAAAATGAGTTCTTTTTCATATTTAGCTCTAACATTTATTTTAATTAATTGAAGACAACATTGTAGCTCCATGTTATTTTGCCATAACATCTTTATTCTTACATTGGGAGGTTAAAAGTTCCCTTCATGTTAGCGACTGTTAACATTGGTTCTTTCCCTAACGACAGTCTGCTTCACCAGGGAACTGTTGAATCCATATATCCTAAATATATTGTAATTTATTAAGTCACCCACTGATCCAGCCTGCGTCCTACCACAAAGAGCACATATCTTGGGTCTGTCTTCTGTCTCACATCATCTAAGTGGTAGGTTGTCCTGACACTGTTTCCATCATTCTGTAGTCTACCCTGATGCTTTTACAGTTGCTTTATTATATGGAAATTCTTCACCTGTCTTTCTGCTAAAACCTTTTGTGAACCTGTGTAAGCCACCAGTTCCCTATTGGCTCTTCCTAGACACTTTATGAAATTTCTATGAACATTCCAAGATGTCCTCATACACATTTAGGTTGAAGACATCACACTTGTATCTGGAATTACAGAGAACTTTAACAGGCCACAACCTTTGGTGTGCCTCCAACCCTCTTCACTAGGCCTTCATGTCACATCTACTTTGAATGAAGTAAATTAATGAAGGCACAAAGGGAGTGTGATTTCTGTAGTACGCTATCTAGGTAAAGAGATAAGAACATGAATGAATCATCAATATTTGAGAAAGTGAAAATAGGACATCGGGACTATTCTCCACTCTTGACATTCTGAGTGTTGTATAGATTTTACTAATGATGCTAATCTTTCCATTAGAATTTTTAACTTTTATAAATAATATATATTGTTTATATTATAAGATTATATGCAGAATAAGATATGAGTGGGAAAGTAGACATTTACTAAAGTGTATACACACAAAAAAATCACACACTTGAGAAAAAACAGTACAAAGCAGAAATCACTGAATTAGAAAAAATAGAATATTCTATGATAAGTTAGGAAGAAAAATAATGGATAAAATAAAAATATAAATTCAAGAAAAAGATAAAGATTTATACAAACTAGTAAATATGGCCAATATTATGAAACAAAAACAGACAGAAACTTCTGTTGAGAGTGTGGAGAAAAAAGTGTCTGCCATCATTTTTGTCCATTGTTATGAACAATTATTGTCCAATGTCCATTAGTACAGTCATTGTATAAAGCAGTATGGAGGTGCCTCAAAAATAACACTAGAATTACTGTATATATCACTAATCATGGTCTTATATATACCAAAATTAATGACACCAGTAGTCAATAAGTCACATTTATTGATTTATTGTAGGGCTATATACAGTGGGTAAAAAATGGATACAAATCAGGCTTAACTCAACACTGACAAATTCAAAAGATTTATACATTAGGAATGCTTTCAAGGCTAGCCTTAGCTAGTCTAAGGGGCTAATAAAATCAATTAAATGTGGGAAGAAAGGGAGGGAGGAAAGGAGAGAGGGAGGAAGAAAGGAAAAAGAACCAACACAAGTGCCCATCAACTGATAGGTAGATAAGAGTCGTTAGTGACCACCGAGGTATACATGTCACTATTACATCCTTAGAGGCATCAGGCCATGTTGGTTGCTGTTGTGGTCCACAGGTGTAAGACTGATGGCTGTGTAAGACTGATTCCTTACTTTAGAAGCTTGAATGGTACATTTGGTACCATGAAAGTTAGTCCTCAGGAAGGGGGCCTTCAGGTCAAGACTTAACGACTTGCTGAACAAGAGGGAAATCATGCCTGGCAAAGGGATCCTATTCAAGTGCCCAGTCCTCGTGAAATCGTGGATCTTGGAGAAGAATATATAACTGCCACTTTACTAAACCAGCAGAATCCCTACCTACATTCTCAATATCTGCTCTTATACACAAAGATAAATGTAGTTTTCAGTCCTCATCAAGGAAACTTCTCTTTGTAACAGACAGAGACCATTACAGAAAACCACAACCAATCAAAATACAGAGTTGATGATCCCAGTCACAGTGATACATATACAGCACACATCCTCCACCAAAGTCTCAAGAATCATTACAGAAGAGGGGCAGAAAGATTGACAACAACAGAGGAAAGGGAAGTTTGCGAGGAGACTGTGTATCCTGGGAATTTCCGAAGCTACACAAACATGATTCCTTAAACGTGACCCGAAAATGGGCAACATCAATGGATGTGCCGACATGAAAGGGAAATGTTTTAGCAGACCCATCCTAGATAAAGAATTAAAGACAAACAAGGAATTGTGAGAGTGGGAAAAATAGTCTTTTCCACAAAATAGCACAATTGGTTATCCAATACCAAATGGTCAGCCCTGAAACCATACAAGTAACATTATACAGATGGAGCAAGTTCTAGCCATGTATTTAGAGGCTTATTGTATATAAAGAAAAAGTAGCCATGAATTTGAAACCATGAATTTGAAAGAGAGCAAGTGGGAGTTTTAGGGAAAAGGGAGGAGGAAATTACATAATTATGTTAAAATTTCAAAACACCTTTTCAAAAATTTAAAAGTAAATACATTCATAGATATAGACACATACTTCTATACAAACATACATGCACAATGGAATACAATTTAGTCGCCCAAACAGAATGAAATCCTACTGTTTTCAATAAAATAAATGAGTATGCTCGTTGCAATAACTCAGGCACGGGAAGACTAGGAATATGTAATCGAACTCAATTGTGTATAAAAAAGTTCACCTCATAGAAACAGAGCAGCATGATGCCTGTTAGACAGTAGGAGGAGTCGGAGGAGGAAGGGATGCTGTGAGACTAATAGTTGATGAGCTGCCCTTAGATAGGCGTAAGAGCTACTGTGCCTTTCTGCACAGCAGAATGAAGGATTGCAAACATTTCTCCACAAAGATGACAACTATTTCACGAGGTAGGCTTAATCACATTTAACTGTTACATAAAGGCATATGTATTGAAATATTTTGCAGCACATTATAAGTTATAATTCTTGTGGTTTTTATGTACCATTTAAAATAAAATACAATTTTTTAATCGGTTTAGATAAAGGATCTTTTAAAAAACAAACAAGAACCAAGGAGGAAAAAGAATAAAAACTGATAGAAAAAATAGGCGCTGGAAAACGTAGGTGTACCATTTCATTGTTCCTTCGGAGATACAATTGTTCCTCTTAGAGGAAAGAATCTTAAGATTCAGAGTATTAAAGGAAGTTAAAACAGCAGGGTGTTCTAAGGAGAGGTGAAATATTCCACCCTGCAGGGAACCTCATTAAGCTTAGAAAGTAGATTCTAAGCATCTAGAATCTTCCCTCCCTAAGCTTGCAAGTAGGAAGGACTTCTGAGAGACTCCTTCAGACCAGCCAAGCAACCACAAAGACACAGGCCAGCTGCGTGGCCTTGGAGATGCCCCTGTAAGCTGAGGTGCCTAGAAGTGCTCTAGTCAGGCGAGTCACCTACAAGAAGCAGAGACCAGCCAACCTATCTAGAAGAGATGGACCCGAGTCAAGCTGTAGGGAAGAGGCTCAGACAAACTGAGCAACCTGGAAATGACATTTTC
>LOJH01026005.1:0-18544 GCA_001685095.1 Ellobius talpinus
TATTCACCTATCAGCTAGGGATGTCTCCAGGCCTGAATTCCACAGACCTGACACACCTCCTCTCCCCGTTGCCAGTTTGCTATATAACAGCTTCTGAGAAATAATAAACTCGGAATACTGTCTTGCCGTCATTCTTCGTGTCTTTTGTATCTTCCATTCCTCTCCCCTAGGTTTACTAGGGACCACCGTTCGTATCCCGCTGGCCGGGATAGTCACTGGATTTCCGGGTTATGGAATTCAGTAGCTGAGGGAGCTTCCTCCCTGAACTCTCTCCTCCTGGGAATGTCATGAGATTATACTCATTTCTCTTCCTTTCCCCTTTCTCTTACAGGCTAGAAAGTAATTTTACAAAGTAACTCATGGCAGATCTATTAATCAACTTCCCCTTAACAAATGCTCTGCCTAATTGGCATCCACCGTGCCCTCTGCAGAGGATTCTGTCTCCCACTGCCATCGGCCACTCATTCCCTGCTAAGGCTTTTTGCATGCCGTACTTCCGAATGAGTTTTAACGAATGGACTACTTACTTCTCCAGTCATGATTATGTTAAATAAGAGAGTCCAAGATTTTCTTTTTCCTTTTACTTTCTTATTCCAACTTTCATTTGCTAGGTCAGGAAGAACTCTTTCAGGCCCAGATGACGCTCACCTAAGCAGATCCTAGAAGCCAAGTCAGGCACCCACCCCCTGCTCCCACTTTAAGCAGTCTGGTGGTCAGGCTATAGGAAGCTGGGGTAGGCATCACTATAAATAGACAGAGGGTGGAAACGGAGAATGAATAAGAAAGATGGTAGATTAAGAATCCAGTGCTAATACAATAGAGTATCAGAGGCAAGTCAAGGCAAGTGGTTTCAAACTAAGCCTCGAGCAGAGTGTTAGAGTTAGCACGCCCTTTGCAAACTGCCTCAGCTGTTGGCATTCAGCTGTGCTGGGGTCAGGGGCCCCCATCTTGCCTGTAGGATAGCCTCAAATGTAAAGCTCATGGCTTGGGAGCTTTATCTACAGTTTGAGGATTTAAGATGTCAGATGACCCGTGAGAAGGAGCTGGAGAGATGGCTCAGTGGTTAGGAGCACTTGCTGCTCTTGTGACGGACTGGAGTTTGATCACAAGTACTCATGTCAAACAACACGCAGCTGCCTGTTCTAGCTCGAAGGCAGTCATTCTCAACAGGTGGGTCATGACCCTTTGGGAGCCCCTTTTATCAGATATCTTGCATATCAGATATTTATATTACAATTCATAACAGTAGCAATATTACAGGTGTTAAGTAGCAACAAAATAATATGGTGGGGGGGTCACCACAACATAAGCAACTGTGTTAAAGGGTCACAGCTTTAGGAAGGTTGAGAAGCAGTGCTGTAGGGAATCCAGCACCCTCTCCTGGACCCCATGGACACCTGCACTCATTTGCACATACCTCCACACAGACACATGCATGTATATATATATATATATATATATATATTTAAATCTTTATTTTTTAAAAAAATTGTTCCGCAGTAAGGGCACAGTGTCAGTGCTGTGGGTGTGAAGGGTGGGAGAGTCTTCAGGTTCACAGAGAACATTCTTTCCAGGTAATGAAATCTGAGGTTGGTGAGATGGTGATGCAAGGGTTAAAGGAAACCAAATATTGCTTCCTATTTCCTGTTTATGTTTTAGGTTAATACACCAGGAAGCCCATATATAACGGAGAATTTTTCCTAGAGAGAAGATCCGCTGGACAGTGATGAGGCTCTTCCTTCACTCCAGGTAGATAGATGTTTGCCTGGCATGGTAGAGCCTGACCTTCATTCCTCAGCACAGGGAAGTAAGAAAGAAAAGGAGTTTGACTGGAGATCTGCAGGTGTTCCCGGGTCACAGGGAGAAGTTCCCCACAGGAAGCTTGAAAGCCAGGCTAAAGGAATCTGCTAAGGCACAGTCTTTATCTGCTTGCTTCCGATGACAGGAGGCACTCACAATCTGAACCGCCCTGGCCCTCTCTAAAATGGAATACGCTCTGGAAGGATTGGTGACACAAATTATGAGTGACCTCCTCAGTCCCTTAGTTTTAACTCCTCGTCGTTCTGAAATAGAGGTGTATGCCAGAAAAATCACGATTGCTTTTAACTATGGATCAACACAGCATGTAAAGTCAGGACGCCCCCAATACGAGTGCGTGATCCCACATTAAATTCCGCAGGAGCCGCCAGCAAACCTACAAGCCAGCCTCCGCTGTATTCCTCTAGCTGACTTAAGCAAGCTTCGTTATTACCAGCTGATAATAATAATAATCCTTAGATATTTGGACATGGGTTCCCACCAATATCTGAATTCTACTTTGCGGCTTCTATCAGAGTTTCCTGAGCATGAGAAAGCTGAGTGAAAGATTTTTTTTATTCCATCTGTTTATTTATTCATTACTTGTTCATTGTGCATGTATGGATGTGTGCATGCTACAGCATGCGCGTGAAGCTCGGGGAACCGTGGGCCAACTTGCAGGAGTTTTCTCCTTCTTGTCCCATGGTTTCTGGAGGTTGGTCTCAGGGCATCAGGCTTGCCAGCAAGTGCCTGTGCCCTCTGAGAGAGTGTCTCTGGCCTGGGTTAGATTTTATTGGTGATTATTTCACCCCAGGGGTCCAGTCTCAAACAATATTCTTGCTTTACTCGTGCTCATAAAAAGTAAAACAAAAAGGCACCCTTGAAGTCAGTAATTAATTTTTACAGTAAAAGTAGGAAAAGAACTATTATTTTTGTTTTATTAACAGTTCCTCATTGTTATGGGGTTTGTTGGGTTCTAATGGTTTTACTGGACAGAAAGAAAATGGAAAATTTGCTTTGGGCTCGCCCATTAAAATATAAATATTTAAAAAGAAAACCCAACTCTCCGAACGCTCTGCTCAGCTCTGCTACTGCCATCTTGTTTTGGCAAACTGCGGGTACCGCCTGTGCCTAATTTCACGTTCACACTTCAGGGAGACGTGTGGGAACTGTTGCTGTCATGTTTTGCCTTCCAGGCCTTGATGGGGGCAAAGGAATTCATTTGGGGGGAGAGAGCCCCAGAGGAAAGTACCTGTCTCCCCAGAGAGTGGAAAGCAGACCTGCAGGTGTCAATAGCTCATAGCAGAAATGGGCAGTCTTAGCTCCAGTGAGAGTGGAAGGCGCTCGGAGGGCGTGATGACACACTGGTAGCGCTGTTAGAGTATGTTGAGGGAAGCCGGCTGAGGTGCAGGTACAGACAGAAGGGATGGGGCTGGAGCTGTGGCACTCTGGGAGAATCCTTGATTTCTCTGACCTGGAGGGATGCTCAGGGGGAGGCTGCTTTAGGCGCACAGTGCAGGAGCAATGTTTTCACTGGGGGCTTTTCATCCCTTACACTTCCTCCTGTAGCTCTGCTTCTTATGGACCAGTGGGGCAGAGCCCTTGTGGAGGAAGCACTGCCTAAAGATAGGGGGCAGTCAGGTGTAGGGCTCTATGCCTCTATTCCTGACACTCAGGATGTTGAGGCAGGAGGATCGCTGCAAGTTCAATGCTAGCCAGGGCTACATAGCAAGTTCTGTGCCCATCAGAATTACACACTAAGGTCCTGTCTCAAAACATAAAAGTCAAAAGCCAAGAAGGAGGCTACTTTTAGCTCCAGGGTTTGGTGACATTCTGAGACCTGTCGTGTTGTCAGAAACTTCACCAAGTCCTTCCAGGTTTTTCACATGACCTTTTCAATGACATGATTTTAACCAAACATGAGACTAAAACTAATTGGGCTAATTTGAAGTCATTTCCTGCATTGTCTCCAGAGTTTATCTGGAGATTGTGTCATTCAGGCAGCATGGCTGCTGAGTAACCAACCACTCAGCATCCTGGGAAATGGAACAGAGGCTGTGTCTGCCCAGAGGCTACTGGGTGAGCTCAGACCACCCAGACGCTTAGGCTCACAGAGAATTAAAATATTTAGGGCAGATTTTGACACAGTAAACCATGTTCAAGAATCACAATCTTGTGTTTATTCTGACCAAAGATCCCCCCTTTCCCCCCATTAGTCCCCTCCTTTTGCTGTCATGAAAATGGCAAAATTTGGCTTAGCTTGAGACCAAGGCTAGTTCTTTAGAATCTTTGACTTTGAAGCAGAACTTAAGTCAAACAATTTTAATTTCCACTTAATATAAACACCATGTTTTGTCTCTGCCCAGGCCATATCTTTCCTCCTTTTGAAGTCTTTATAGATTAACTCTCACTAGTATGAATCGTGAACATTAACGGCATCTCAGAACACTGTGTTCTACTGCAGTTCAGATATAAGCTGTCTGTCCTCCATCACACAGACTTACTTTGCTCTTCTTGTAATGCCAGCTTCCGAGGGGACTGGGGTGTTTCCCGCCTTTTATCTTGCCATATTATTCACCCACCCATCTTCAATGTCGTCCTTGCTGGCCTGATAATTCACTATGTAGCCCAGACTAGCAATGAACTCCCCCCCCCCACCGCCTCAGCTTCTTGAGTGCTGGGCTTACAGATAGGTACCACCAAAGCTGGTTCCAAAAATTATGCTAATGAGAAAGGAGGGATGAATGAGGAAAGACAGACAGTCACTGTGATGCTTTGAGGTGCTCCATGCTCTTGCCACTCTGTGTGTCCTCTAGAATGCAGTCACACTGCCCCAAGACTCCTGCCTTCCAAGCGAGATGCTGCTGGGATCCAAGGGGTCAGGGGTTTGACATGAGGACAAGGTTTGCTAGATGGCCTCTAGCCTTGTCCTACAGGCCAAACCGTCATGACATGAGTGTATATGAGAAGCACCCTGCTTGATGATGTTTTCTAGAACTTCTGGTGGATTCCAAAAATTAAGCACACTTATTCTTTCACCCATCCATGCAGTTAGCCTATTCAATAGGCTCAATCCCGAATCAAAAAGAAGTGATAGCTGTGATTCAGTCTTGTGGACTTTCTACCATCGAGTTTACTGTTTTCTTTAATTGCTTATGCTAAAATTATGTTTCATTTATTCTTATAATTAATGGTATAAGAATAGGATAGCTAGAAAACATTGAAATGTACGGACAATAAAAATCAAAGGGAAATAGCAAAGATAAATAATGTTTACACTGTATAATAGTTTCTTAAAGCATTTTTATATATCCATACAAAGTTTAGACATCACACACACACAAATAACAAAGCAAAACAACAACAAACAGGTTTTGCATCCTAAACTTTTTCTGTTGTTTTGTCCTAATCAGTTCAAACTCTCCTTAGAAATCTCATAAATATCACAGACAGTGATGGCACGGAGCGTGTGTTCCGTCATTTACTCCCATTTCCCTGTCAGGAGGACACTGGGCTTGTTTATAATTTGTTTATAATAATGACCATAAACAACAAATAATGCTGCCTCAACTGACTTTATACTTAAAACCTTGCTTATATTTTGCTGAAATTCCTAAGCTAGGGTTTATCAAAAGCAGAATTAACAAGTCGGTGTGTCTGAATTTTTGAGAACTTGATATATAATCTGATTGTCAGCCACTACAGGTGTTTATTTATGCTGTTATTAACTGGGCCATATTCTCAGACTACTGACCTAGTGACACATTTAACTGTGGAATTGTAGAATGACATTTTATAAGCAAGAACTCTGTCAGGAGTCTTTCCAGAGGGAGTACCTTGGATTCCATTAGTTAGCAACTTGGTTAATTATTCCATCTGTTTTTCCTCTTCCATCATATTGAATTTTGAAGGGAAGAGTTTCTCATGTGGATGGATAGGTTTATTAAACACCTGGGTTTATAAGACCAAGGACTCAGTGAAACTTGTTGTTGTCTGAGACATTGTAGACATGTTTGATTCTCCTGTTCCAAGCATTTTAGAGACACACCTAAATTAAATGGTTAAAATAATGTCTTCCTTTGTTAGTTTGGATCTTAAATGTTACCAGAGCCTCATGTGTTGAAGGTCTTGTCTTCAGTACAGCAGTATTGAGAGGGTGACCTCTGGGAGAGACTGGATCATGGGACTCTGCCCTGGTGAAGAAATTAACCCATCTGTGGATTCTCAGTGCGATTGGGAGGATTAGAGACTTCAGATGCTCACTAGAGGTAGAAGGTCATGGAGTTGGCCTTTGGAAGGGTGTATTTTGTTTCTGACCACCTGTGTCTTCATGATTGCCATGACGAGATGAGCTGCTTTTTCTGGTGTACACTTCTGCCATAGTGGGCTAATTGTATAGATTTAAAGACACTGGGCTGAGTGACCACAGCCAAAGTCAACTAAATCCTGAGCAGAGACAAACCTCTTCTTCCTTAAGCTTATTTTCTAAGGTATTTTGTCACAGTAAGGGAAAGCTAAAATACAAGGTAACATATCACTTTGAGACCCTTGTATAGGCAGAAGTCTCTGTCCCACAAGCAGCTCCCAAATAAACACACCAAGGTTTATACTAATTGCAAATACTTGGCCAATAGCTCAGGCTTATGACTAGCTAACTCTTATTTCTAAGTTAACCCATATTTCTTATGTATAGTTTGCTACATGGCTTGGTATGTTTTCTCAGTACAGCATGTCCATTCTGCCTCTCTTTGTTTCTGCTGGTGAATCCAGACTCTATCCTTCTTCCTCCCAACATTCTCAGTTTGGCTCTCCTGCCTAACCCTATCCTGTTCAGCTATTGGCCAGTCAGCTTCTTTATTAACCAATGAAAGTAATCCATAGTCACAGTGTACAGAAGGATTATTTTACATTATTCCACCCTTGGAAGAACAGGTTGGACACCAAGCTATGCCTTTTATTTAATACTGTTATGACCTGATGAAATCTTGAAACTGTCCCTGAGGGATTGAAAAGAGGAGAAGATTTTTGCTCCTATGTTTTTGCCAGCATAGGTAAGTTTATCAAAGGAAAAAGAGCCCTTTCAACCACTGTCACTGAGGCTCCACCCCAGTGTCTTTCAGAAAATGTCCCATGTCTGTATGTTTCTATAAGATGGGGTAGGTGAACTGGCTCTGAACACTAGATTCCTTTCAATGACCATATATTCTGGGCGGTTAACTGCTTGCCTGAAAAGATTTTTCTGGAAGGTTCAAGTTTGAAATTTAAAGTGTTATTTGAGAGAGGACACAGCAACAGAAGCCTGGGACACACTTGGTTTATCTAGCATTTTGACTACTGAGAGCAATTGCATCTAGGTTTAGAGCTAAGACCAAGTGCTCAAACATGTATGGTTTTCTCTGAAGCTGGGAATGCAGGTTACTGCCGTGTGTAGGTGGAGGTGGGGGAAAGCCCTACAAATAGTTAAACAAACAACACAAAACATTGCTTGACCAGCGGTGGCTTAAATAGGACCGCAAACTCTATATTTATTTCTCTCCATGGTAGAAAGTCAACTGGGAATATTTCAGAGTGTTCAGAAGTTCAGCATCAATATCACTGGAGTTCCTGGACAAAATTCAGTCATTGATGCCCCAAATTGCAGCCAGAGAAAAGGGCCCAAAGAGAACATGGCAAAAGAACAGGCTATAGCCCTACTAAGTTCAGACTTCGTGCACAGGCAGCTTTTCTTGGGAGCTTGAGGAATCTAATGCAAATAGACTTCAGGCTATGACAGTTTCTACATCCATCTACTGACTCTGAGCTGTAACAGGGGAAAACTGCTACATTCAAAATAAGACAAGAAGAGCATAGCAAGGGCTGGGGATATGGCTCAGTAGGTAAAAGTACTTTGTGCACCACTATGAGGACCTGAGTTCAAATCCTCAGAACCAACATAAGACGGGGCTTGGTAGCACTGGTCTGAAATCCCAGTGATCCTAAGGCAAGAGATAGGAGCATCCCTGGAAGCTTGTAGACAAGTTAGCCTGGTGTCCACAGTGACAAACAAGACAGAGACAAGCGAGGTGGAAGGGGAGGACCCAAACCTGAGGCTCTCCTCTGAGCTTCGCACTTGTGCACACATACACGTATGTGCATACATCACACGCACGCACACACATAGAATTTAAAAGTGGTGGGAAAGAAACAACATTCTCTGAAGCAGGGTTTCTTAAACTTTTCCACTCACAATCCCCTTTCACTCAATACATTTTTATTCAATCCTGGCTATTTAGGTATCTAAATCAAACATTTACTGAAAACAAACCATAAAGAAATTTGCTTTAGAACAAGTCTTTGACATGCTTGTAATTTTGACATTTATTAAAGATGAAAGCAAATTTGGCTGCTAGTAAGATGGATGACCTTCCTTGGTTATTTTTTGAATATTTAAGTTATTCTTGTGTATGTGTCTATGCACGCATATCAGTGTGTAGGTGTCTGTGGAGGCCAGAGCAGAGCACGAAATCCCCTGGAGCCGGAGTCACAAGAGGTTGGAAGCCTCACCAAGCGGATGCTGGGAGGCAAACTCCGCACCTCCAAAAAAGCAGAAAACCCTTTTAACTACTGACCCATCTATCTCTCTTGCTTGGTTATTTTGACATAAAGACTTGAAATTTTTGCATGAATCTTTAATGTTTTATAACATCTTTTGTAACATCTTCAACATTTTTCAGAATTGATCAATATATTGATTTTATGATGATCAATTCTAAGAATGTCACTTTGCATAACACAAAGTACAAAATCACAGATTATTTTAGGTTTAGGTTATTTCAAAGATCGTTAGAAATTCTGTCTTAATCTCACACCTATTTTCTTTTTCTTGAGACAGGCTCTTATGATGTAGCCCCTTCCCCCGCTGGCCCGGAACTTGTTATGTAGACTAGGCTGGGCTTGAACTCACCTGCCTCTACCTCCCAAGTGCTAGGATTAAAGATGTGCACCACCATGCCTGGCTTAACATTTTTTAAAAAAATGAAATTCAAGTCAGCAACTCAATCAACAAGCCTTTAAGCCAAAACTCCAACACAGTAAGATGTAAATAAACACTCATTTGATATTTACACCCAAAGACTGGTGATGAAGAGATGCTGAAAGTCTTATTCTGTCTCTATAGGAGCAGGAACCTTTGCACATACTGTAAATTGCTGTGCAGCACAGCACACGGCAGTCTGGAATCTGAACCAGGTGTCTAGTCACTGTTCACTGCCACTGTGTGTATGTTGTGTGTTCAAAACCAAGGCTACCGGGAAGTCATGCGGTACAGACAGCTGCCAGAAACACCTTAGAGTCATTATGTATTTGGTTTTGAATTATGTTTCTTTTCATATTCAGAAACATTTTACTGTGGCCAAATGGTCTGTGACTCCTAAATTCAGTTCCGGGACCCAGGGGGGTCATGACCCACAGTTTTATACAGACAGCACTATATATACTTAGTGGATTTCGAAAGAGTATGTGAAGTTAGGAGAGAAAGGTGAGGGAGCTGAGAGGAGTCAGAGGGGAGGGAGTGGGGAATTTGAAAACACGTTCTATGCGTGTATGAAATTCTCAAGCAACAGCATTCTTAAAAAGAAGCTGTGCTGTAGGGAGGAAAGACAGTGATCGTATGTGTAGAGCTTGTTCTATGAGAATGACATTTTTACCATCAACCCTATGCTCTCTCTCTTCCTCCCATCCCATTCTTCTATTCATGGTCTTTGTCCCTTTGAGGGACAGAACACCAGCTCGGTGAGACCTGGAATCTGATCCCCCAACTAGAAGCCAGAGTGAGTACCCAGTATTGCAGTACCCTGCTGCAGGAGGATACAAGAAGGGTTATTTCTCATGGCTTAGGTTAAAAACCACAATGAAATTGCTGATCAAAGGTGAATATAGGTAAAAATACCTATCAGAAGGAAAAGAAAAATCTGTAATTTAAAATTTGGTCTCAGATTCAAAATAATGTGTCTTATAACAATTGTCCTGTGGCTATGACAATCCCACTAGCTGACAGAGCTTCTCCTCAACCCAGATGTCAGGAGAACATAACATAAAAGAAGCTCCCTCCTTGCCATTTCAGCAGAAAGGGACTAGGTGGGCTGATGCCAACCTTAGGTGTTCATGGCCACTATTGCATGTCAACCTCGCGCTAGCATTCTGAGTGGACTCCAAAGGATCTGACTCAGGCGATCCTGCTATAATTGGATGCCAAGACATAAAAATCAAATGTGATGGATTGTCTCAGAGTCAATGCCAACTTTTACTGGGTGTGCTGGTAGATCTTGCGACATGAATGGATTTATGCTATAGAGTTTGACAGCTGTGGCGCCAGAAGATAAACAGAATTGCAAGATCCTTCATGAAAGCTGATCTTGCTGGCAAAACAGGGGAACACATGGCCGGCCAAGTTCTTTCAAGATCAGACAGGTACTGACAATGGCTTTACCTTGGATGTGCTGAGATACCCTTCCACCACCAGCAGTCAGCCCCCAGGAGAGCAGCTCTATGTCACGGCTGTCAGGTGCCTAGAAGCTCAGCTCATCAGGAGGTGGCTGGTGCATAGCAAAGCATCGCACTCCCAAGGACAAGATATCAGCAAGGAAACTGAAGGCCTACTGTGCATCCTCTGCTCAAGAGAGTGAAGAGATGACCAGGAACTAGCTTGAGAAATATGTCAACTAGTTAGAAGGAAATTTGTTCAAGTGCAGCTCATTCAAGCATGGCATGGGTTATTAAGGAAGACTATTATGGGGCAAACCTGAAATAGATTTAAATTAGACCAAAACAAATCCATAATAAAATATTCATGTCTTTGAAGCTTAAGGAAAGAAACCCTTCTTCTGAATGATCTTTGTACGTCTTGCTTTTCCTGTTCCACACAGTTATTCATTGCTCATTTTCACAGGACTCATCCTTTTCTGTTTGTCCACAAGCTGAAGTAAGCAGATACACATGTTGGCGTTGCGACTGTCCTTTCCTGGCTGAGAAGTAAAGAATTTCAAGTCATTATCTTAACTCAGTTTGGTTATTTGGAAATAGGAAGGCCCTAATCTTTGAAAATGTAAATTCCTAGGTTTTCTTGATGTGAGAGTACTCACTGTATCTTCAGAGTAGCTAATAAAGTCAAGGTCATATGGTCAGAACCACCTCTTTTTGGAATCCCAGAGGCCAACTGATTGGCCCGTGACCTGGCTTTCCTGCAGGGGAATTAATGACCTTTGAAGGTCACAGCTTCTTTCATAAACCTGCCCCTGGACTCCTCATCCACAGTGTCCTGGCCTTCAGCAGCCTTTCACTCTTCCAGCATTACAGTCCAGTCTTAGTTCACTTTATAAGGCGCTGGCTAGGGCAGTCAAAAAACTGAGGACCAGGAGCCAGGGATTAAGGCTCAAGGGTTAGGCCTGACTAGTTGATCATGTAACTATGAACATGTGAATTCTTGATTTAGTATTGGTGTACTGCTCATGATTTGGAAGGCTGCATGATTTCCAATGACTCCTCAAATGGACTTTTCGCCAGTCCAGCGAGTTCATGTTTAGCTTATAGGCTATAGCTTGCTTCCTCCTGCAGCCACTTCCTCTGCTGCAGGACTGACAGACTCACAGAAGGATTACAGAGGTGGCAACAAGTCCACTAGGCATTGCTATAGAGACTGAAGATGCTGGACATCGTAGCTCAGCATGGACTTTTGCCATCACCATAGAAGAGAGCCAGGTGTTTTCTTTGTCAGTCTTTTCTTGGAGACTTTTTCTCCTTCTAGTCCCTTGTAATACCTTCTAATTTGAACCCATCTGGATAAAAATAATAAGATAAGGCCAAGTACACAGCAGGATTTTAACAAAGTCTTGAATCCTTTCCAAGAATGACCCATATTTTGATTTACTTTGCTGTACAAGGGATCTGATGTCTGAATCCTTTTTTCAGAGCTTACAAAGGAGTTAGGTCAATAGAGCAGATAGCTATGTAGGGCTTCAATTTACTTTTATACTTTTTTAAAAAACATTATTTTTATTTTTGAGATTATAATCTAATTACATCATTTCCCATTTCCCTTTCCTCCCTTCAAGCCCTAAATTAATCACCAAGTCTGGGTTTTGTAGGATTTTAAAATTTATAGCAATGGTGGTTAAGGCATAAGAAATGGAGTTAAGCACTCCAGAACTCATGCAAATACCATGGTAACCTACCAGTAATTCTTGCCTCTGAGTGTGAAGACAGCATTCCCAGGGCAGACTGGCTAACAAGACTAGCCATTTCACTGGACTCTGGATTTGACTGAGAGACCCTGCCTCAAAAGAATAAGGTGGAAGCTCTATTGAGGATGAGTTCCAACATCAACCCTGGGGCCTCTACACACTGCCAAGTGCACATGTATGTGCGCACCCACAGGCTTGCAAAGCAAGCATAGTGCACACCACACACACAGACAAGCACACATGAAAATGGAAAAAAAGAAAAATATTCATAGCAAGGACGAGGCAGGCCCTGCTGCTCCCATGCAGATCAATTCCTGGTTATAGTCCAGAATAAAAAGGTCAATAAGGATGGATACAGATGATGAAGATGGTGTGGGCGCTGCCTCTCAGTGCTTTTGCTTTGCTTTTGGAGAAAATGAAGAAAAAGACCTTTTCTTCCTTCTTTAACAATCAGGGCACAGTATGTATGATCATCTTTTAGAAATAGGCTATAAAAATCTTTATAGTTTGCTACAAGTTTGGTTCACATATGGCCATTTTTATTATTATGTGGGTTTAGACAAGTTATTCACCATTCTGAGTCTTTTTTGCTTTCATTATGAATTTTTAATACAATCTTCTCATTTTTATAGCTCTTCCCGGCCCACCCCCATCCACTCCTCAGAGAGGCTAAGGCTTCCCATGGGGAATCAACTAAGTCTAACACTTCACTTTGAGGTAAGACCAGGACCCTCCCCCACTGTATCTAGGCTGAGCAAGGAATCCCTCCAAAGAGAATGTGCTCCAAGATGCCAGTCCAAGCACTAGGGATAAATCGTGGTCCCACTAAGACCCTAAGCAACAGTGGAGATGCCTAAACTGGCCTTCCCTGTAATCAGATTGATGACTACCTTAAATGTCATCATAGAACCTTCATCCAGTAACTGATGGAAGCAGATGCAGAGATCCACAGCCAAGCCCTGGGCTGAGCTACTGGAGACCAGTCCAAGAGAGGGAGGAGCGATAATATGAGCGAAGGGGTCAAGGCCATGATGGTGATACCCACAGGAACAGCTGACCTGAGCTAATGAGAGCTCACTGACACTGGACTGATAACGGGGAACCTGCAGGTTCACTGAATGTGGGTGACAGTTGTGGGGCTTGGACAGTCTGTGGGGCCACTGACAGCAGGCCAGTGGGACCTTTCTAAGTCTTAAGTATCTCCACTTCACAGGGGATACCCCAGGCTCCCTTCAGTGCTATACATATTAAATGAGGTTATTTGCATATGTTCTTGATACTTGGAAATTATTTAATAAATAGTAGGTATTCTTAAGAAAAGTCAGCTCCCTGCCACAAGGGACACACACAAACACACACACACACAGAGAGAGAGAGAGAGAGACAGAGAGACAGAGACAGAGAGAGACAGAGACAGAGAGAGAGTTACATTCTCATGGAAAGCCTGACATATTGCAGTTGGTTCCAGGTGACTGTGGGTCCTTTGCTTTTCCTGTCAGGGGTCAGCAGCTTTGTTGACTGCCTGCAGCCATCTGTGACAGGGTGGCGGACATTCACGGCAGGGTGTGACTGCGTCATCATCTTCTCCGCCAGTTGCCAGCAGAGAGAAGCAGTAGAGGACTTTCGCTGCCTCAGTGTGAGCCCTTTCTAGGAGACTGCTTTTCAGTGCTATTTCAGGACACTCGCTTTCTTCCAGGAATTCACAAGCGTCACTAGCAGGTGAGATAAGAGAAGGGGGCATTTCTCTGTGAGCTTCCTGGGTCCCCATCTGCACCCACGGGTTCTGTCAGCCAGCTCAAGCCGGACTCTGCAGGGGGAGGGAGGGACTAGTTCTGCTTACAGGTCACAGGCATGACGTGATCCCTAGGCTAACATCTTCACTTTTGTCATGTCATTGACTCTGTTAGGCTGTGATAGCCTCAGACCGGGGAACGGAGGCTTGAAGAAGAAATAGTGTACTGGTGTCACATGAGTGAGAAGCGGGGAAGCCATGGCTTCATTCAGTAAATTTTTGCCCCAGGATTCCAAAAGTTTAGAAAAATTCATCTCCACATACACAAATGTTTATCTAGATATGCCTGTGTATATGCCTCAGAGACGCCAACCTAATTGGTAGCCTGGCTGAGTCCTTGTGTTGGCATCTTGAGAAACGCATCTTCTAAAGTTCAGCTTGGGTAAGAACCATTGATTTGACTCCAAAGACAACTGGTACCACACTGCTATTAAAATAATAGCCGATTTCCACCCATAAGGTGTTGGGAAGTGCTTCCTAAACCACGTGTTGGAAACAGGAAGCTTCAGGGTAGATTTGCGCCCTCAGGAAATTTCTAATTGCTTCCTTTATTCCTTCACAAGCCTGAGCATTTCCACATTCCTGTGGTCAGTGTTGCTCAGGGAGAGAGGTTGCTACAGAAATTCTAGGGGAAGAGAAGGGTCTGTAGACATTTCCCTGAATCCTGCTCCTCTGAAATGTGTTCATTGTCGAGGAGACTCTACCGGACTACTGGCCTCCTCTCCTCCCAGGCAGGCTTAGGGGTTTTCTTGTGGATCCCCCAAACATTGGTTGACTATCTGTAGCTCCCCTGATGATGAGATGAAATAGTTATGTGGCCCTTAGCAACCAGAGTTGCAGCCCATGTCCTTGGTAGTCACTTGACACATTGACATACGTGCCTCTGGGAAACCGCCCAAGTCTCTGCCACAGTCTCACGTGGTGACAACCCTGCTGTCTTCACAGATACTGTAAAGCAGAGTTCCACTAGTAATCCCTCTTGGGTACAGCCTGCAAATGTGCGGCAGGGTGACCCATGCGGCTCATGCATGTCTGCATGTCTTCTGTCTTCTGAGATTTTTGTTTGTTTTTTGAGATAAGGTTTGTCTGTAGTATTGAAGCCTGTACTAAAACTAGCTCTTGTAGACCAGGCTGGCCTCGAACTCACAGAGATCCACCCGCCTCTGCGTCCTGAGTGCTAGGATTAAAGGCGGGCGCCACTGCTGCCCATCCTGCTCCACTGCCGCCCAGCTATTTTTTGATATTTCTAAGTACACACCCTTTCCTGCAGTTAAAAGAAGAATTTGGGAAAACTGAAGGCTTTCAGCTGGAAGGCAGTATTCCCACATCTTCAAAATATTATTGAATAAAACACAGTCTTGGGGGTTAGAGGTAGTTTCCAAGAATTTGGCTAGTTAAAGGGACATCCATGTATCCACTGAAAAACATGGAAAATATCTTAGACCTGAAAAAGTTTTATATGCTATTTTATTTTAAAATTGACATGAGGTGTATAAGACATTATTACGATTTGTCTCTGGAGAGTAGAAGGGGGACATGTGAAAGGTAGTTTCACTATGTATCCTTCTATAGCGCTAACAAAGTGACAACTGATATTTCTTTATTTGAGCTTGACTGTATCATTTCCCTTGGTGCACTTATCACTCCCCTTCACTGTAACCTTATGTAAGCACTACCACGCCATTTTGTGGCTCAGCTGCAGCCCTTGGCTTACACAGCATAGTTTATTAGCCAGCGTGATAACCCATTCCATTGGTAGAAAGACTACAGGGGAGATAAAATGAAGGGATGCCAAGGTCTGAGATTTCTGTATTTTGGCTCTACCCTCATCAATATTATGGGTTGTCTTTCAGCTAGCTCTCCTCATGGCTCATGAGGTTGCTGTGTCACATGCATCGGTGGCAGCATCCAGTCTTCTCCCCGTTGTGTCTCTTTTCTTAGGAACCTTCTAGTACCCCCACCCCACTCCCCATCACAGTCCACACGGTTGTTCCCCAAGCTATACCCAGCACAGCCATCATAAGAAGAAAGGGCCTCCAGGGTTGGTTTTCAGGCTGAGCAAGGTTCTTGGGAAGCCCTTAGAGGAAGCAAGCTGAGAGCTGCAAAACATTGGTTAGGGTTCTGAGAACAATTCTGAGTCAGAGAGAAAACATTTTCCTGCCCCCTCCAGTTAAGGCTATCAATTTAAAGTATGTTTAAGGAATTTGTAGTAATAGGCCTCAAAGTTGCTCTGGGCTTCCTTAAGGAGGTCAGAGTTCTAAGCAAGCGAAGAAAGATAGCAGCTGGATGGGCACCTGCTACACTGTTGTCACTCATGCTTGCGATGAGGACACAGGTGAGAGGAAGGTCCAGGAGATGCTCACAGTCACAAAGACCTAAGCTTCTACTCATTATGATCAACAGGCCCTTCCTCACAATGGGTACTGTCAATCTCTCTCCTCTCAGTCTCCCTGGTCTCAATACATATTGCTTTCCTAATTACTAAAATAAATAGAGGTTGGTTGTTCTATTTCTACAGGTACTGTCTGCAGGGTCCAGTTAGTTCTAACCACAAGTTCTCCATTCTGAGAGTCTGAGAGCTCAGGAATGCCATTTAACCCCATGGACTTCAGATTCCTGACCTCTAAGAGGGGAGGGCTCAACCAAATAAGCTCTGAGACCCTGTGCTGCCCTAAAATTCTGTTAGCATATGGTTCACATATGAAATATAATTAGCAGCAGAGAATTTGCAAAGGCTCCAGAAATACAAGTCCTGATGTTCCCCTTGAAAAGCCGGTCAAATTTTTAAAAACAAGCATTGCTCTATTTTATAAAATGCACCAGCTTATTTGCGACTGGTACAGATGGTCACGTGCAACTTCACCAGTGGGGATTTGGCCCTGATATGACACCAAGTCCTCCTTCGCTCCGACAGGAGCAGCCCTTGAAAGACTGAAGAGGCAGCTAACTTCCAGAAAGCCCTTTGGGACTGCAGAAGTGCAGGCACTCAAGTCTCTCACTTCAGCACGGAAGACAGCTTAGCCATCCCTTGGCCCTGCCAGGAAGAGCCTGGCTTTGGCAGCCACAGATCACCCAGGCTTTGTCTCAGCTCCTCTCAGAATAACTTTTCACTGGGAGACTCAGCAAGTGTGGGCGACAAAGAAGTAAAGTGAGCATCAGTGGATGCCTGAAAGAAAGACACTTTGACAAAGATGCTTGGGTTTTCTTATTAGCTACACTCAGTGGAGTCAGTTATTTCTGTTTTGTGAACTCTTTGGTGTGGTTCAGTGTGGATCTGGATTTGGAGTAGTTGGGATTCTTGGCCCAGCCTTGCTTACAGTCAGCAGGCAATTTAGCTTAGTTTTTTTGATCTTGGTTTCTCTCATCTGTGAAATTCAAGGGTCTGACTAGATGATCTTTGATTCTATGAAAAATGAACTTTGGAAGCACGTGTCCACCTTCTTCAGTTTCCAGCTGTGCCTGGGCCACTGGGCCAAGAAGCATCAGCTGTTGGGGGTTTTAGGCTGAAAGGGAAGCATTCCTAAACAAGACAAGGTGTTGAAACCTGGAGAGAGTCAATCCTCTAAAGCCAGAGCCAACCTTTGCTTCCCCTTATGCCTCTGCTAAACCATGAGACAAAACTATGAAATCAGCAACATATTGATAGTTTTATGAGTAGTTATTGATCTGATCGCTATAAAAAATGCTCAACTTTATTTCCTGTAACTTATCTGTAATTGTTACCTAGCTTGCTGCCCTACAGATCACACAGTCTCTCCCAGTTTGTGGTTGTCTCTTTTGGGGTTAATATTGAGCTGGTTATTTCAATGTCAAGATCTCATCTCTGTTGCCAAGGAAACAGCCTTCTCCTCTTCCCTTCCCATGAACGGTTCTGGTATTATGGGGGAGCTTGATTTTCTTGAACCAGCAGCTGGTCCTTGGTCAGAGCTCAGTTATACCTTCCCTGACCTCTACTGAGATTGGCTTGCTCTCTTCTTTGAGACTATGCAACCTGCGTTGACTGCCACCAGCCATGGCTAGTCCTGTCCTGCCCGTACTCTTGAAAACTTACGATGGCGCCTAGCGCTTTGTCATAATTCTGGGTTTGAGGCACTTTGTGACTTTATTTGTTTGGGCTCCAGGCTTTGTTTCAGCACACCAGCCTTTCAGGACATGTTTCCTGGTTCCAGTAATAGGAAATTCTGACTTTACTATATATCACCCAAGACCTTGGGAAATCGGTGATGTTTTAGCGGGCCCTTGCACTCTGCCAAATTATTCCACGTTACATTTCCTCACTCAACACTAGTGCAGACACCTAGTCAAAGCTGATTTGTCCAGACTGCCCAAGGCCCCTGTTACGTGGCTCATTGTGACAAAGCACAGTGACTTGTGGGAAGTGGCCTGAAGGGAGAAGTGAGTGGTGGAAACCGTGTCATGTATTTGCCATCATTACTTCTGTACTCTCTGGACAGTAGACCATCTTCCGGTTGGTATGACTTCCCAGAGGGAAACTGGTATGTATGTGCATACACATGTGTGTTCATGTGTACATTTGCATATCGTTACCCCGAGCAAGGCTTCTCAGGCTTTAGTAAGTTGACAATAAAACTAAGCACTTCATTTAAGCATGATATTACCCCCTCCCCACTCTGTTTCTATTTCTGTACATATAGGGTGAATTCTAAGGATTATAGTATTTTTATCAGGTGATGGAGGAGGGTCATCTGTCTATGTGTTACTTTTATTGGTTAATAAA
>LOJH01026007.1:0-18544 GCA_001685095.1 Ellobius talpinus
CCCTATTTCAGTTCCTTTGTGAAATAGCTTTTCTTTCTCCCTCTGAAACTCACATGAGACTAAAAAGCCCAGGCTCCCACCCAAAACTCACTGATGCAGAAACATGAGGCACAGCAGCTCAAATCGGTTCTCCCACTTGGGAATGTCGGTGGGTTGGTTAGTTGGTTGGTTGATTGATTTCCTGAGACAGAGTCTCATTATAAGCCCAGGCTAGCCTCAAACTCACTCTGTCACCCAGGCTGGCCTCAAACTCACTGCAATCCTACTGTCTCAACCTCAAGAGTACTGGGATTACAGATGAGAGTCATCCTAACTGGCAGCCATTGGATGGTGGAAAGGTTGGTAAACTTCCATCCTTGATGGCCCTTCTGGAGTCTGATTTTCAGTTCTCTCCCAACCCTATGGCTGTTCACTGTTCTTCTACAAACTTTCCTTTTCTGTTTCTATAGGCAGAGCAAATTTCTAGAAGTCCCCATGAAGAATCCTTTCTGGTAGAGAGCAGCTGGTTCCTCCCTCACGCAATTAAAATGTCTGGAATAAGTCATTTTTGGAGGGCACAGGGGAAACAAACAGAATGTGTCTATAATATGTCTACACCTCCCCAGGGCAGCCTCTCTCTGTCTTGCATGTAAGAAATACTATCAAGGATGCCTTATTTCGCCCCCCTCCCCCCACCTTCATAAATCCTTGAAGGACTTCTATGTGCTTGGAAACCCAGGCTAACTGCTTAGCAAGGGAACACCTCCACAGCACTGTAAACCAGACTGCCTTGCTTAGGCATGAAGGGTCTGTTGCCATTCTGAGAAGGCTGTTGCCAGGTTTGGTCTGGTGTCTA
The DNA here is from genome assembly GCA_001685095.1 of Ellobius talpinus. Taxonomy (NCBI): domain Eukaryota; kingdom Metazoa; phylum Chordata; class Mammalia; order Rodentia; family Cricetidae; genus Ellobius; species Ellobius talpinus. Next base: position 836 of record LOJH01026007.1, read on the forward strand.
AGTTCCAATGGCAGTCCCATTCTGTCCCTTTGGATCAGCTTCCTTCCTTGTAGGGAAGCAGTGTTTCGGGAGCTGGCCCTGAGTCTCTGGGGACTTTGGATTCCAAGACTGTTGTCTCCTCTCAGTATCCTGGCTCATTATTCTATTTTGCTGAAGTACTTGGAATGAGACCTTCGGGGAGGGATCTGTATAATTATATGAATGAATAGGCACATTCATTTGAAATGTTTTTGGATTCCTTAGAATGGAATCTTATGTTCCTGCCTTGGCAAAGCGCTCTTGAAGAGGCAAACAGTGTGGTTGAATGTCCTTCCCAGTCCAGGGGGATTTCATGGAGGCTGGGGGACCTACTTTCCAGAGTAGATGCTCTCTTTCCACTGTGTGGATTCCTGATGAACTCAGATCATCAGACTTGGCAGCAAGCATCTTTACCTGCTGAGCCATCTCACCAGCCCCCCTTTGTTAATTTAAGTCACCCAGTTTGTGATACTTTTGTTAAGGGAGCCCTGGAACAATAATTCAAAACACTGTCATCTGTCTGGTCCCATGGGACACCTACTATTCTGTTAGACTCAAGATTCCCTACTTACAGAAGCTGAGCCTACTCCTTGAGTATTGCCCCCTTTCTGATAGATGGTCTTTCTTTGTTCTCCCAGGTCTCCCCTGTTCCTTGTGCTGAGTCAAGAAGCCACACACAGAGGCTGCAGTTTCTAGAGTCAGCCAGGCAAGTTTCTGCTCCAGGGACTGTTTGACATGGTGGCCATGGCAACTCCCCAGTCAAGTAAATACTGAGTGCTCCCAGCTTCTCCCTTCGCAGGAGTGCAGGAAAGATCTCTGGAAGGGACCAGGGAGGGTTCACACTAGACCTGTACAGCAAAGCAGAAATCCCAGAACCCTGGTGCTGTGTGTGATAGTTTCACTAAGCTAATAATGCTCACGGTAAGATGACCAACAGGCAATGGTCCCAGAAACAGCATGGGATGTCAGACAGGCGTTTAGACATGGTCCACACCAACACATGAAACAGAACATGGAAGTGGAGAAGCCCAACTCCTCTACCGTGTGAGGAGCTGTAGCGTCCTGGTAGGCAGGGAGCTGGGCACCAGGATATGTTTGCCCAGTCCAAACAATGTTATCAGAATGTTATCAGGGGCTGGGCTCTGAGGAAGAGGGCTACAGGGGCCCTGCAAGAGTCAACGGTCCAGACAAGGGGACCAGGATTTGGGTAAGGACTCTAATCTGAGAAAGTATATAGACAGGGAGACACAGAAGGAAGGGTAAGGATGGAGAACCAGAAAGGAGGAAGGTGTTTTTGACTCTGCCTTAGCTCAGCAAATGTTGGGTATGGTCTACCTAACAAATATTCTTGAACCAGTGCTGTTTCAGCTGGATTCCTGCTAGGAATACAAGGTTGCCGTGAACCAGACTTTTCCCGGAGGTTCTGGTCAAATCAGGAAAACAGATCCATGGACAAATAAGCACAATGCAGTCGCTTCCGTGGTAAATTGGGCTGAAATTCTTCCGTGGGAAGAAAGAGCTGTGAGATCATGAAGGGCAGAGCTGTAGCTCGGCTAGAGACTCTGGTACAGCCTGGACTCCTCATACAATGACCTAGATAAATTATAAAACAGAAGGGGAAGCAGCATCTATCACTGCTCCCCTCACATCCTCAGCCTGAGTCTGCACCTCCTTTGTTGTTGCTGTTTCTTGGTCCTCTTTGAATCACCAACTTCAAACTCAAATGACCAGACTGAAGCCACACATTGTTAGAACATTAATCCTTCATCAAAGTTGAGTGGATTTCCATATTGCAACCAGCACACTTAGAGAAAACTTTGATGGTCTTTGTCACATGGAGGAAGATGACAGGTCTGTGGCTGGTGACTCCATGCTCTGGCAAGTTGTCTCAAGTGGCCAGCCCTTAGGCTCACTGGGTGGACCTCTATACCTTTCACTGATATACTGGGAAAACCGCAAAACAACAGAAACTGCCAGAGATAGTTTCACCCTTTCCCAGTTTACTGTCTTCCCTCTTCACAGTCCCCTGCTGTGACCTCTACTAATTGGACAGTGTCCTGTGGTTCCCCACCCCTCACCAGTGTTGATTGGCCAGCTCACACACACCTGATCCAAACAGACCAAGACGGTCCTTCCTTCCCAGACTTTGAAAGAGTATGTTCTGTTGGTGGAAATATAAATTGATGCAGGCACTGTGGAGAACAGTAGGGTGTCCTCAAAACCTGAAATAAATCTGCTATATAACCCATCTGTCCCATTTCTGGGTACATCTCGAAAGGAAATGAACTGACATTATTTAATAGACACCTAGGCTGGGGAGATGGCTCAGTAGATAAACCACTTACCAGTCAAAGTGAGGCCCAAAGTTTGGATCCTTACAGTCCATGAAATCTAGAAAGGCGTGGTGGCTACTCAATCCCAGAGTGCAAGCAATAGAGATAGTAGGTACCGGGGTCAGCTGACTAGTCAGAAGTTGAATTGGCAAGCTCCATGTTCAAGAAGAAACCTTATCTCAATGAATAAGAATGAATAGCAGTCAAGCAAGATACCCAGCTTCAACCTTGGGCTTCCATATGTGCATACGCATGTATATGTGCACACGCACACGTTTGCCAATACATATGCATACTGCATACACAGATATACATGAAAAAAACAGGAATAGCTGCCTTCCCATGCTTAGTATCTAAGATATAAAATAAATCAAGGTTTCCATCTTGGATAGATAATGAAAATGTTACCCACCCAGTAGAATATTATTCAATCATACTTAATAGTAAAATCTTATCATTTCAGCAAAACAGATGGAACTAGAGGACTCAGTCAAATAGGACAGAAATACAAAGACAAATGCCAAGTAGTTTACTCATGTGTGGAAACTAAAAATGCTGATCTCAGAGAAGAGAGGTTAGTGATCAGCAAGGAACAAAAGTAGAGAAAGGGTCAGATAACAGGTCCCAAAATATATTCAGGGAGGAGGAATAAGTTCTAGAGCCCTTCAGTGGTAACTGCAGTCTACAATAACTTACTGTTTTATGAAGGTCTAGAAGAGAAGAGCTCAAAGGCTGTGAACACAAAGGAATCAGAAACACATCAGAAGATCATCGGATAACTACACACTGCGTGCCTGAACTGAAGCATCTCATTGTGCTTGTAAATCTGTACAAGTGCTATGCACTGCTTTAAAAGGTAAAGGTCATTGCTTATTTTTTGTCCAGGATAATCTGCCTACTGGTGAGAGTGGGGTGTTAAAGTCACCCACTATTACTGCGCTGAGTCAGTCTGTGTCTTTACAAACAGTAGCGTCTATTTTATAAAACCAGGTATGCCAATATTCAGTGCACATATATTTAGAATCTTATGTCATTTTGATGTATAGTTCTCTTAATCAAAAATAAATGGCCTTCATTGTCTCTTCTAGGTAGCTTTGGCCTGAAGTCTACTTTCTCTGATATTGGTATTGGTATAGCTGCTTATTTTCTAGTTCTGTTTGCTTGGCGTACTTTTCCAACCCTTCCCCTAAGGCTGGGTTTGTCTTTGCCAGTGAGATGAATTTCTATCATGCAACAAATAGATGGGTCCTGTTTTTTTAATAAAATATGTTAATCAGTGTCTTTTGATAGGGGAATTAAGACTATCAATGTTCAGAGTTCTTTGCTCTGGAAACTTCTTACCTGCTGGCTAGTTGTCATAGAAACAGACAAAATGTGCTGTGCAGGCTACTGGGGATGAAAAGACATCAATGATCTCATCCAGAGCTGGACTCTGAATGCTATAACACCAACCTATTGGGGAAAATGCAATCACTACAATAGTGGGATGAAGGATAGATATGGGTGGAATTGATCACTTTCTGGTTAGATCTGAGGACTGCTCCACAGTAGAGAATTGATTCCTGATACTGTAAACCTAGACAAAAGTCCACGGCTTGGGGGGATCACAGAGCCAAGCAGGGAAGCTGCTACTGTCGTTTGGTTAAATGGACATGTTGTCAAACAGCTTTCTAAATATTTGTATGCTTATACCCATAGATCAGTGTTGCTCTCCACCTTGGCCAGAGAAGGTTCTTTCTGTAGTGGATGTTAATGCAGAGATTCACAACTGGTCCAAGAGCTGAGAAAAAGGACCTGATGAGTGCTCAGCCCTAAATGAAAATTTACACCAGCCCCCAACCCGAGCCTCAAGGAACATCCCTGAAGAAGGGGTAGGAAGAATGCGGGAGCTGGAGGATGAAGAGGAGCGCTGTGAATGCCGCCTCCTGGACATGCCATGACCACTGTACTAAGACTCACCGCGGCTGTGGTCACTCACACACGGTCAAGTCACAAGCTCAGTCCACAGCTCAGCAAGCTTTTGCCCTCACTGGGTTACAATAAAAGGATGTGGCGGTGGTGGGAGAGTGTCAGGGAGTATTGGGAGAGTCAGGGGAAACTGAGGCATATCACCTGGATATAGTGTATGCATATATGGACTCTAAAGAGTAGAAAGAAGATATCCTTTAAAAGAACTCAGAACTCGTATTGAAAGTGCATGTTTATATTTGTTACTGTGTTGTTTTGTGATGGTTGGTAGCTTCCTAATCTTTCTTTGCTTTTCTGCCATTCTAGGACTCTCTTCCCCATGGCTTTGGGGGTGTGCTTACTTTGCTGTCTTGTGGGTAGAATTCCTTCAAGTATTTTCTAGGGTGCTGGGTTAGTGGTCATGAAATCTGTTAATTTGTCTTTGTTGTGGACAGTTTTTCTCCTTCAGATAAGACAGACAGACAGACAGCTTTCCTGGCTATAGTAATCTGAATCAGTATGAACTAGTCAGCTCAAGTGATTAGTGTGGAATGCTAAAACGATATTAATCTGGGTCACTATTCACAACAGCCAAGCGATGGCATCAGCCTAGGTCTCCACCAACATACAAAAGATTGTTAAATTGTGATATATATGTGTGTGTGTACATATATATGCGTTTTCAACCATTAACAACATCATTTTATTGTTTCCAGTAAAACAAATAAATATAACTGTAACTATAATGCCAAGTAAAATAGGTCAGACTAACAAAAACAACAACAAATACCACATTTTCTCCAATTTGTGGAGTTTGTGTGTGTGTGTGTGTGTGTGTGTGTGTGTGTGTGTGTGTAGGCTTGTCTGGGGGACAGTGAAGGAAACTACAGGGAACAGTATGGGGAGGACTATGATCATGTTGAAAACACACAAGAAACTTGCATATCTCTGTCAGCACCATTGCTATGGACAATGAGTACACAACAATAAAAGACAGAAGCAAATACTCACCTACTCACCCTTCCCCAGATGTCAACATGGGAACACAAGAATGCAAGCTCCACTGAGGGCTTAAACTGGGAAGAAAGCCTTTGACGCTGGGGCCTGACATCCACGTCAGTGTTGAGCTAAGTGAGCTGAAGAAAACCAATCACAAGAATGGAAGCATGGAACAGACCCACTGAGTGAAGCAGTGAGACACCAGGATGGTGTAGGAGGTCCTTCTGACTATGTGTTTCTTTCATTGGTTGAATAAAGAAACTGCCTTGGCCTTTTGATAGGGCAGACTTAGATAGGCGGAGTAGATAGAACAGAATTCTGGGAAGAAGGGCAGAGTGACAGATGCCATGAATCTCCGGCCTGAGATGGATGTAGGTTAGAATCTTGCCAGTAAGCCACAATCACGTGGTGATACACAGATTNATAAAGAAACTGCCTTGGCCTTTTGATAGGGCAGACTTAGATAGGCGGAGTAGATAGAACAGAATTCTGGGAAGAAGGGCAGAGTGACAGATGCCATGAATCTCCGGCCTGAGATGGATGTAGGTTAGAATCTTGCCAGTAAGCCACAATCACGTGGTGATACACAGATTTAATAGAAATGGGTTAATCAAGATGTGAGAGTTAGCTGATAAGAGGCTAGAGCTAATGGGCCAAGCAGTAATTTAATTAATACAATTTCTGTGTGGTTATTTTGTGGGGGTTAAGCTAGCCGGGTGGCGGGATACAGCCCGCTCCCCCCCATACAACACCAGGACAAAGGAGGGAGGAGGTGGAAGGAAAGGGATGTCATGGACACTGGTGAGCTTTGACATCTTGATCAGGTCACAGTGCAGGGCTTATCTGAATTAAATAATCTTTTCCCTGCAGGGAAGAAAGCAGAGTGGGTCTTCACCCCAGTTGATCCTGGGGCCCTTCCCTTCGCATGTCCAGCAGGGACTCCCTGGGGAGTGCAGACTCAGGAGAACCCTTGTACTTCTTTATAAGTTGCAGACATGAGGAAATGCAGGAAAGCTCAGACTAGACCTTGAGTCCTCTGAGAAGGAACAAACCTACCCTACCCCATACCTTCCACACTGAGAGTGTCCTGTCTGCGGGGTAAACTGGGACATTTCTGAACACATTACAATGTCGCTGAATGCAAAGGAGCCTCCAAATAAGAGTTGAGACAGGGGCTTTTGGGACAGCCCTGAGACACCTTGAAGAAAGGGAACAGAGACTTAAAAAGTCTTCCAGTCCAAATCCACCCCTTCAGACCCTGCCATGAGGCCTCCTCTGAGACCATCCTGTGTCCTGAAGACAGACAGTGGACACTGCTAAGAATGGGTTGAAATGCGGATCCCACCCCACTAACTGTCTTGAAGAAGCACAGCAGCTACCGAGGGCTCCACAGACCTCACAGGAGAGCCGCGGAGAAAGATGGAGCTGAACAGTCACGTGACACAGTCAGAGAGCCAGACAAGACCTAACCTTTAAGATGGGGACACTGGAATTGTGCTGACTATCAGCCAGGTGAAGCCTACATACACTGTGGAAGATGTAGTGACAAGGCCAGTTTACTGGAGAGCCTTTTCTCTGGGCAGCGGGCTCATTGCATCTCCAAATGTGCTGCTACTGGGGCAGGATGCAACCCCAGCACCTGCAGGAGCTGCAGTCCTTGCCACAGCCACCATGCTCCAGATATGAGCGTCTGAGCTCAGCTTCAACTCAGCAGCCAGCACACTTCCATCAGCTTGCACTACAGGGCAGAGCACTCCGTGTATGAAGGAGGCCTGGACCAAGGTTGTAGATGGACTGCTGCGGGCACGGGGCATGACTGCATTGCCTTCTCCCATCTAACACCTGGAAGTCACATATCACAGTGTGAATCACCACACACCTCCCGTTTTCTCAGGCCTAAGGGAACCAACCGCACAGAGCTGTGTCTCCCTGGTCTACCTGCTTTTCCCAGCTCCCAACCCATCTCATTAATTCTGATGCCTCTCCCTCTGAACAGCTTGCGAGGGTCTCTATCACTTGGAACTAGATAATCTGAAGCTAAGATTAAAAGAAAGCAATTAGGGTAGAAACTTCTTTAGTTTACAAAGTTAATTCAAGATGCAAGCATTTGGTACATTTCTGTTCAGGTTGGATACTCTGCCCTTTGACTCCAGCACAGAGGACTAGGGGTGACTGAGAGGGGCCCGTGAAAAGAATTTGTATTTCTCCCATCTTCCCCTGCCTTGATCATAGGAGCTAAAAACAAGAGTGTCCGTCCTTACTGTGCAGTGCTTAGTTCTCAAGACAACCAAATTCACGATTACTGATGTGCTGTCTTCCCTTTTCCGTTCTATGTTCTAAAACACCCAGAAACTAAAGCTCTGTGGAGTCAATCGCATGGGGGAGTGGTAGGAACTGCATCCTGGGACAGCACGGAAGTGGTGGGGCAGGAACAGCCAGTCCCCTAGAATCCAGCTCACCTGACTAGAGGGCAACACATAGACAGAAGAGAAAACCGAAACCACACAAGACTGAGGCTTGTGCTCAGAGCAAGAACGGGGGCTTCAGAAATAGACTCACGTTTGGCCAAAAGTCTAGAGACCTGATCCTGGAACTGAGCTCAAGCCACATAACAGATCAAGGTGTGTGCATGCAGGAAGTATGCGGACCCTGAGGGACCAGAAAATCTGTTGGCATCATGAAAGAAAGTCTAGTTTAACCTCCTCTCAAAAATACCCAGATATGCCAGGTGGTGGTGCACGCCTTTAATCCCAGCAATCAGGAGGCAGAGGCAGGTGAATCTCTGAGAAAGAGGCCAGTGTGGTCTACAGAGTGAGTTCCAGGACAGCTAAGTATATACAGAGAAACCCTGTCTTGAGAAATCAATGTTCATATATATATATATATAATATATCCATATTAGATATATCTATCTATCTATATATTCTAGTAGGATGTACAATAAGGCAGAAAAACAAAATTCTGTCTTTGAAAAATTAGTTACCTCAAGAAGCAGAATGCAATTTAGAAAGCTGAATATCATAAAAGATCATGGTTGTTCTAAACTGGGCTAAAAGAATCACAAATATAGACTCAGCTGCATTAAAATATGGAATACATAAGGAACAGGATGAAGTTTTAAAGAGCAACATTGTTTAGACTGCCCTGCAGGGCAGTGGCTACCAGAACTGGCTGCCCCCAAAATACAATCTGCATACAGATGGCAAATTTGGAGAAATCTCCAAGATTAGAAATGGAAGAAAAAAGCAGATGAGACTGGTGAGAGAGGAGGGGGTAACCATGGAAACACAGACTATCCATCATCAACACAGGTGGGGACCCATGTGAGAAGCTAACCCTTAATACACCTGTACACTAGTCTAATGTCCAAGCACATTCTTAGGTAAGAGGGCTCCTGCTGTAGACCCCACATTTTAGAGACTGTCTGGTCCCACTGAGCCATCCCCTTCCTCATGAGGCAGAAGAGTCCTTGGGGTCAACAGGCAGAATCAACCCTCAGCTTGCCCCTCTTCACGTGCTGTACCCAGCTGAACTCTAGATGTCCTGAATTAGTCTTCTCCAACAGCCTGAGCCTGCCTTTCAGACTTGGGACGGCCTCTCCTCTGAACCCATTGTCCAAAAGCGAGGCCACCCCAGTCCTGTGCACAGTCTTGGGCTGGAGATGAGCCATTTGCAGAGTTCAGAAACAGCTGTGATGTACAAGATGGCCTGTCTATTTGTGTGCACGCAGTGTCCCGGCAATGTGCTATAGAGCCAGGAGGAGAGGAGAAAGAGAGGCAGTCTGGGTTCTGGGGGACAGGCATGGGCTCAGCTGTCAGTGTTGCATTCTCTGATCTTGGGAAGAAGATGAGGATTCTGAAGCCAAACATGATGAAGGGCCATTTGTCCAGGTGGGAGCACAGAACACATTTCATCTAACCGTGCACTAGTATGATTTATAGAATTTAAATATTTAAGTATATGGTATATGTGGTGGTTTGAATGAGAATGGATCTCAGAGGCTCATAAGTTTGAATTCTTGGTCCCCAGTTGGTGGAACTGTTTGGGAAGGATTAGGAAATGTGACCTTGTTGAAGGAGGTGTATCACTGGGGAAAGGCTTTGAGGTTTTGAAAGACTCTGGCCATTCCAAGTGTGCTCTCTGCCTCCTGCTTGTAGATCAGTGTGTGAGTTCTCTCAGCTGCTGCCCTAGTTCCTGCCTGCCTACCACCTGCCATGCTCCCTGCCATGATGCTCACTGATTCACTATAAGCCCAAGTAAACCCTTCCTTGAGAGTTGAGAACCTGTGCATTGAAATATTGCACATCTTCAATTGAAGCTTGTAATGGCAGAACCCATAGTGGAGCACCAACTGCTGACCCCATGACCTCTACCACTGTGTCCTAGACATTACCTTCAGGGTAGGAGACTTGCTTGCTGCTGGCAGAACCACATTCCCGAATGTCACAGCGCCTGGACATCAAGGAGCACTCTGCTTCCAGTTACACTTCTGAGGCCCTGCTTTCATGTCTGCATGAAACTTTGGGAGCTCCAACCCAAAACGCACAGATCAGTTTGACTGGGGACTCCCGCCTGAGCTTAGCACTAGAGACAGCCACTGCTACTGCACCAGGTCACCCTGGTGCATCACAGGGAGTTTTGTGGGGACTGGCTTGACTTCTGGTTCTGCTATTGGGAGTCACAGGTTAGCAGTACTGAGACAGCTAAGTCTGTGTCCATGGTGATGAGACCCAGCTGTTAAACACAGCCTGGATTTCAGACTCTAGACAAAGCTGGGAGGGTTTTGCTCCAGGTGTGATTAACACTTCCATCAGTAGACTTGGAGTAAAGCAGATTATGCCCCATAATCCGGTTGGTTTCATCTAATCAGCTGGAAGTCCTTAACAGAGAAGCTCGAGATTTTTCAAAGAAAGAATTCCACCTCAGACTCAAGCTTTCAAACAGAAGCTCTATCTGAATTTCCAGCCTTACTTATGCCCCATAGAAATAGGGTGACTGCCATTTCCAGCCTGCTGGCCTGCTCTATAGGTCCCACCAGGACTTGTCAGTCTCAAGTCACTTAAGCCAAGTTCTTCAAATACACACATGCACAACAGAATCTTAATAAAACTCTCAAATGCTGCACTTAAACCTTGTATTCTGAGAATGTAACGGGGATGCTGTTTAGACCCCAACATGTATAGATGCTCACCTCACTTAACACAGACACAGAGACATCTAGTCAAAGGCCCAGATCAAAAGCTGTGAGTCAGAACCAGTCTCCAGGCCACTAAGCCCCAGCAATGAAAACATGGGTTGCAAATAGGTACCTTGTCTTAAGGTCAGACAGGCTGAATGGAGCAGGGAAGGAGGTGGCAATCCTGTGTTCCTGCTGTCACTTCCTTCTCCCTTGCTCACAGTCAACCCTTTCACTGGGTGAGGGGGAAGCAGGCCAATCCCAGAAGTCATTCTCCAATGAAGACTGTAAATCCAGTGTGCTGGGACAGGGTGCCCTTGGCTAGGGGCCTGGGCAAGGCTGAGCCCAACAGTGGTTGGCTCTACGAGGTGGCATTTGGAGACAGGAAGCCAGAAAAGGTGGACATCTGATGACATTCACACATGTTGGGTTTTGTGAGGAACAACAGGAAGAGAGTGGTAGCCACAACAGTGGCAGGATTAGCAGAAACTTGGTTTCTTTTTGTTGGTTATTACATCAGAGCCAGGGGTTAGATTTTCATAAAGCTCTATAGAGAAACACAGAGCCCGTGGCTGGTGCCCAGGGATTGTTGATTTCCTTTCTATCCTCCCTAGAATGAGTCAGACACCAAGTCATGAAGGGCAACACGCACAAGCTCCGGAGTCTTTTGTTTACTGTGCCCTCAAACCACCCCTTTACCTCTTCTTGCCTGCATCTTCCTGTGTAAAAAGAGTGTGTGTACTCCACAGGACGACTGAGAGGAAGGGTTGAGACTGTCTGTGAAGGGACAGGGCTTAGTGGAAGAATTCCTGGGGAGAAGCTGCAAAAAGATGTGCACCTGATGGTCTTTGCCCTGCAGTTATGAGAACCTGAACTCCATACCCAAAACACACGTGGAGAGACAGGGGTGGTGGGAAATGCTAGTTCTGGGGAGAATTCAGCCAGCTTAGCCTACTTGGCAAGTTCCAAGTCAGTAAGATATACCCGAGGTTTACCGTAGTATATCTCATATGATCATATCCATATGATCATGTGTATGCAAGTATGTACACATACCCATACCCATCAAAAGTTGGTATGGAAAGTCCTTCTGTCTATGTGTTGCTTTTATTGGTTAATGAATAAATCTGTTTTGGTCAGTGGCTTAGCAGAATAGGGCAAGGCATGAATTCCAAGCAGATAGAGGAGGAGAGAGTAGGTGGAGTCAAAAAGAAGCCGTGAAGCTACCAGAGGAGAAAGACATGATCTGCCAGCCAGAACCTTGCAGGTAGACTACAGGCCTCATGATAAAATATAAAATAATAAAAATGGGTTAATTTAAGATATAAGAGTAAGCTAAAAAATACACTTAAGCTACTGGCCAAACAGTATTGCAAATAATATAGTTTCTGAGTNGGGCAAGGCATGAATTCCAAGCAGATAGAGGAGGAGAGAGTAGGTGGAGTCAAAAAGAAGCCGTGAAGCTACCAGAGGAGAAAGACATGATCTGCCAGCCAGAACCTTGCAGGTAGACTACAGGCCTCATGATAAAATATAAAATAATAAAAATGGGTTAATTTAAGATATAAGAGTAAGCTAAAAAATACACTTAAGCTACTGGCCAAACAGTATTGCAAATAATATAGTTTCTGAGTGATTATTTCATTGCCTGGGCAGCCAGGAACGAATGAACAGTCTCGACCAACAAAAAGTCAGGTGGAAATATGGGCTGGGTTTAACTTGTACTGGACTGTTGCAGGCATAGAAACAGCAAGTAACTGTGGGATGGTCTTCAAGGTGGCACCGGCCTTGTCCAGGTCTAGTCAGAGTGTTGGCTGCAGGCTAGAGCATCCTCAGCCTGTCCTTGTACTTGCCACCTGTCTCCTGGTAGTCAGAGACAGCAAGTGGACTTGCCTAATGATCAACATGACGTTGTGCACAGACTGTGAGGGCCTGAGGCAGCTTCCAAAATCACTGTCCTCTCAGAGGATGGAGCCAGCCAAGCCCAGACAGTCTCCAGGTTGGAAAGGGAGGCCAGAGGCTCTGAACAGATGGCTTTGACCTTTGAAGTTTGACCCAGTATGGAGCACATCTTCTTACCCTTCAACAGACAGGTCAAGAAAGCCCGCCTAGTTTTTAAGGTATGTGTCTCATGCATGTGTGAGGTTGAGGGTTGTGTTTATAAGCACAGCTGTTCCAGAGGGTGTCTGCTCAAGGACAATTGCTTCTAATTCTACAGAGGTGACTGGAGAGGAGGGAGTGGTCTTTCCAGAAGGCAGAGGACGAAAGAATAGGAAGTAACAGTCTACCCTGGGGAGTAAGTGTGTGGTTAGCTAGTTAAACATTGGCAGACATTAGGGACCGACCCCTCCCTTTATGATCAGCAGCTTGTGAAACCAGGATCTGGAACTGTAAAACTACGCAAGCAGTCAGAACTAGACCTGGGGGTGTCTCTGACATGGCATTCAGAACTGCCTCCCAGGGCATTCGTGGATGACTGTCTAACCCTTGTGGGATTACTATCTAGCCAGAAGCTTGCTTTTCAGTAAAGAACAAGGGCATACCATTGTCTCCTCCTATAAAAGGCAATTTAAATGGGCCTGCCAATCACCTAGAGGAAAACACTGATCAGGAACACTGTCTGCTCTAGAGACTTCTCAGCAGTACAAAGCACAGAGTTAGCAGAGTAGTCTTCTTTAGCCATCGTCCTCTCTCAGCCTTTCAGAGTGTGTCCTGTTCTACTCTGCAACAAACTCTGCCATCTTCCGCACCACACTCTGTCCTCTCTTTGACAGCAATAACAAGGATGGAGAGCCATGGGTGTACAGAACAAGATTCTGATGGCATAAGGAACAGTCTGGAATCAGGCATGCAACCTTCTCTTTATCCAAAACCTCACTTATCATCTTCTGTATACACAAAGCCATGTTTGTGTTCACCTGCGTGCACACTTAGGAAACATGTGGTCCTCCTCTGAGGCCATGGAGATCCCAGAAGCAGTAAAGATCTGGAATGTCTGTAGTCAAGGAGCTTCCTTTCTTTCTCTTTCCTTTACTGAGGGGAGTCTTTCTATGTAGCCCTGGCTGGTCTAGAGCTCACCATGTAGCTCAAGCGGCACCAAACTCAGAAATCCACTTGCCTCCAGCTCCCAAGTGTTGGAGATACAGGTGCGAGCCAACCACACTGCCCAAATCCATTTTACAGAGAGCTCTGCTCAGCCATGCCCAGGAATCCTCTCCTTGCAGCTGTGTACAGGAAGGAAGCCCTTTGCCAAGTCCGCCCCAGAAGATATTCTGTGTTCGGAGATGGAAATCTTCCCAGGATTTCAACAATGTGTTCGCGCATCCAGCTTGTCGTCACACCCTCCTTACAACACAGTATCCTTTGGAGCTGATCTGCATACCTATGGCCTTACAGTAACTAACTGCTCACCTGATCTTCTGTTACCTCTGACCCTCTTCTGGCTTTCCAATCCCCTCTCTTTACCCCATCCCCTGCATGGCTGCCTGCTATAGTGTGGGGAGCTGAGCCTTCAGAACACAGTGGGCCTTTGGGGGTAGTGACTTCTCACTTCCTGTTTTCAAATTAGCCACAGACTTAAAGCCCTGAAGCCTTCTGAGCTGATACCAACAGAGGACAGACACTTAACACTAACACAGGACAGGCAGTACTCTGTTGGGCTCTTTGCACAGATTGTCACACTTCAAGCCAAGTATAACCTTACACTATAGGGACAGGCATGTCCAACCTTTTGACATTACTACCCAATACTGTTATCAACAAAGTTCAAAGTTCATGCTCAAGGACTGCACAATGGAATTACAAACAAACAATAAAAAGGCAAAATATTTCATAATGTTTCAAGTAAGTTCACATTTTATACTGAGTTGTATTCCTCACTGCTCTGGCCACACTCCACCCACAGGCTTCAGGTGGGACACACAGACAGATGCTGTTATCAGTATTCTTGTTTTCCTGCCTGGTGAAGGGCAATTCCAGACTCCGATGGCATATGTCATAATGTTCTGGCATTAGCCACTTGCTTTTACTCTAATGATTTTTTCTCGTCTTTGTTTTTTCCCAAACTCATTTCCTGAATACCTACTATGTGCCAATAAGGTAACTATCCAAACCCCTTTGGTACCAACTAGCACATAGGTTTCTTTTTCTGTGTCAATTAAAGAACTCAAAGACAGGAAGACAGTTCAGCACCAAGTAAAAGTTTATTAACAAGTGCCACAGACTTCTCTGGTAGAGACGGGGCTCCCACATGGAAAGCAAGGGACCTGGGTTTGGATTCATGTTCAAGTATTCCTCTCCTAGAGAATTCTCCCTATTCTACTTGACTTAAGTTTTTCATGTGTCCCCTTTTGGTATAGTGATTGGGTCCCCACTTCTGTCCATGAGCATGGAAACAACTTCTGGTTGGTTGACATCTGTCACGGACCAAGATGGACTCCAGCCCCCTTTTAGCACTGATATAAACGGAGAAAGATAATCTTAATGGGAAAAGAGACTCTTGAGACAGAAAAGTAGAAATGGAGGCTCATCTCTCTTCCCTTTCTCTTTGCCTCTACCCTCAGGGACCATGACCTGACCTTGGTGTCTAAGGGACCTTGGTTCCAGAACCATCTTTTGATTCCAGAATCTACACAGCTCCTCATCTGTTTCAAATCATCTCTAGGTGGTTCCAATACTTGATGCAATGCAAATGCAGTGTAAGCTCTCACTCTATGTTGTTGGGGAATGCAGACGAGGAAATAGTATGCCCATGTTCAGTGCAGACATGATTTTTACATGTCCGATACACAACCGTTTGAAATAGTGAACGTGAACCTGTCGAGAGGGAGAGCCAACTATATCAATACCCCTCAGACTAGGGAGCTGATGGTGAATTGAGACCACTGGGGACCACCCAGCCTCGCCATTGTGCCAAAGTATCAGCCCTACGAGGACTCAGCATGACAAACCAGGCGGCAGTCTATCTTCAGTGGATTTCAACCCTAGAAAGGCTTTCTGGAATGTGAGGCAAGCACATTGGCAGGAAAAGAGGGTTAGAAATAGATGAAGGAGCAAGAGTGCCAGGGGCTTCCCAAGTCTAGTACATTCTGGTTCAGAGAATAAAGGAATCATTCAATTTCAAGGTATAATTAAGTTCCTTATTTTAGAGGGTCATTACCAGACACCAAACCCTGAGCCGGATTTCACTCTTCCGATCACACATCACCCTGCAGGCCTGCTCATTACTAGCTGCAAACAGACTCCCATGTTCCATTTTTCCTCCAGGACAGACTAACCAGGGCCCAGTGGAGCAGAGCAATGCTTTGACAGTCCACCTGAGCCATGGTGCGAGGGGAGCAAGCAGTGACCCACCAGGGAGAACTAAGGAAGCCACTGTCCCTGGGGGCTGGCCAAAGAACAGCAGAGTGAGCTGAAACCATTTCTAGAAGAGTGCAGCCCTGTGGAGCTCCACAGCACCATCCAGATACAAGGGACAGTCATTTCTGGAGCAGTGTGAAGTCATCAGTGTGGCCCATCTCAGGTTACAATGAGGGGTTACGACTGTATTGGCTGTCTGCCTCCATTACAGGTGAGGTGGGCACCATCCCTTCAATCTCCTGTTATGCGTCAAGGCTGCTCCAAGAGACTGAGGATCTGGGGCATTGTGCAGCCTGATGCTGTGGAGCCAGTGGCTTAGCAGTCTCCCTCCACAATGTGCTAGAAGAGATCTGAGCTCGAAAGTCCCACCAGCAGCAGTAAAGACAGCATTTCCATCCACAGTTCACCCAAATCTCTCACTGTGGCCCAAAGAGGCTAGGATTGTTAGGTAACTACTAAGATACTAGCAGGCTAAGGGACATTGGGACTGTCATGTGACTATGCCTGAGAATGCATGAACAACTATCTACTCCCCTAAGAAAAAGCACTAACGACAGACCAAAGTGATGATTCCAATGAACTCCAACTTGATGAGCCAATGAGTTTATTAAACTGATTTACTGAGCATGGGCTAATTGCAGGAACGTGGGTAACTCACACACAGCTCCATCACTGAAAAACATACTCTGTCATGAGTAATGAGTCATGGAATTGTGTCCTGGAGTTCTCTGCAAGTGACCAGGTCAGTTGGAGAGTAGCTGGAATGTCTCCTCTCTCCAGCAATTGTCACTGCTAATGTAGTCCTGGGAGGGTCACCCTGTGAATCTGGTAAGGACCTGCCTGGAACTTTGAAGCTTTGTTTACTTCTCAGGTCTTAACTGACTCTCTATTCCTTCCAGGAGGGAATGTTTCCTTGAGGAAGAAATAGCTTCATGAAGAGCTAATGCTCTCTCTTATAAAAGCATGGAAAACAAGGAATGGAACTATAATATGTGGATTGCTGGTCAGAGAAATGAGACCTGAGTCATATCTGTGACATACTGAACTTCCCGAAAGGCCACCATTCACTGATAACTGTCTAACCTGGCTCCAGGATTTTAGATCTCTCCTAAAATCTCAGTACAATTAGCGGCTTTATGGACCATTGCCCCTTCTGCAAGGCCTGTTAATCAATCACCTGCACAGAAAAACACACTTCGAGAAAACTGTCTGTCCCAGAGTCTTTCAAAACAGTATAAAATAGCCCCAGGTATGGTGATGTGTGATTGTAATCTCAGCTCTGGAGACACAGGCAGAAGGAACACCACATGTTCAAAGCCAACCTGCCTATATAGTGAGATTTAGGCTAGCTAGGGATAGATGGCAAAATCCTGACGCAAAAACAAAAGAAGCATGAAACCTGCTTGAAATCAGTAAGTTGATGCGGTGGTGTCTCTAGCCATGGGCCACTCTCATCCCCTGAAGGTACCCACTTTACCCTGCAGTGAAACTCCTATCTTCTACATTTACCTGGTATGTCTCATCTGAATTATTTCGACAGAGATCACAAGGACTGAGGAGCCAAGGAGATCCAGTGAGATCCAGTGACAGTTGCTGGCCTACAGCATAGATGAGAGCATGGGAGTCCGGAGCTTTGTGGTCAAGGTCATTCAGGAGCAGCAGAGACCGGAAGCAAGGGCCACTATCTGCTAACTGCTTCTCTGCTATAAGCAGTCAGTCTCTTCCAAGTCTTCATTTCTCTCCAGTTGCTTTTCAGATCTCTCAAGACACACTCCCTCCCTCAACTCCTTCCATGTGGGTGCTGGTCTTTCTTCTCTGCCCTCTGAGGAGGGTCATCTGTCCTATGTGTTACTTTCATTGGTTAATAAAGAAACTGCC
>LOJH01026009.1:0-18543 GCA_001685095.1 Ellobius talpinus
TTTATTAACCAATGAAAGTAACACATAGACAGATGACCCTCCTCCATCATATTGAGCCATCTCTCTCCAACCCTAGGGATTTGTTTTCTGGTTCCTATAAACTATATCATCAATTTTTTGGACTACTCCCCTCCCCCCAAAAAGTCTAGCAGGTGGGAAATTCTAGTGCTGTGGGTTAAATTGTATCACTTCAAAATGTACATGTTCAAGACCTTCAAGTGGGACCCAATCTGGAAATAGGTCATTGTTATGCCCAGATCCCCCCAAAACCAACAAGGAGGCCGAGTCTTGTATGTAAAAGCAAAGAGCCTTTATTTCATACAAGTTTGCAAACTCGATCTCTCTGTGTGTCCAACATATTTGAGTAATCAGGGAGCCCGAGTTCAGTTAGAATTGGGTTTTATAGTAGTAAAGGTGAGAACGAGGGATTTCTAAGGTTCAGGACCCTGATTGGCTGACATCTGTCTAGGCTGTCCTGTTGAGTGTGTGCTGGCAGGTGATCCTATCTATAGTGGTTGGAAAGTTAGGAATTTCCTTTGGATGGTCTGTTCTTGGGTGGTGCTTGGGTAATCTCAGTTTGTGGTCTTTCCTGCAACCAGGTATTGCTTCAGGGTAAACTTCTGAGACTTGGGCCTCCAATAAACTCATCAGTGGCTGAGCCCTACTCTGGCAGGTGATAATGGCTGGAAGTTAAGAACGTCCTTTGGGTGGTCTGCTCCTATTAAGCTTATCACAGTTGGCTGAGTCCTACAGTCGGTCCAGATGCAGTTAGTTGAGCTCACATTGGAAGAAGGCAGCCCCTTCATGCAATATGAGAGCATCCTTATGAAAAGGGAAATTGAGACAAAGACTTCCACACGTGTGAAGAAGGGGCAGAGCTCGGCAGGGCATCTACAAGTCAAGAGTTGCCCACAGTCACCGGCAACCACCAGAAACTGGGAGTGGCAGCTACTCCCTCCAAGCCTGCCTGTGGGGAACCAGCCCTGCTGGCCCCTCCACCTCAGCTTCAGTCTCCAGAACAGGGAAGCAAAGCTCTGCTCTTTTGTTTTGGAATCTGCATTTGGCTAGTTGCCCAGTTTGTCCTGCAATTCCTGGGTTCAAGCAATCCTCCTGCCTAGGCTTCCTGGGGAGCAGAGGCCACAGTTCACACTGCTACACCTAGGTGTATGTTTGCCTAAGTGATGAGGACAGAGACCAGGGCCTCACAAATGCGCAGGAAATATCCTCAGTCCTGGCGTCTATCTAAACAGAGTCCATGGTACTGACTAACTGCAATCATAGCAGACAGCCCTACTAAACCACTTTCTTGACCTCAAACTTCTCAGAGCCTGTGTGCTATCGACTAAACGTGCGGAGGATGCGCTGTAAATTGGCTGCTGGGACGGGTTTCCAAGGAGCACTTAAGGAAGCACTCTCTGGCTTCCTTGAACGTACGTATGTACGTACTACGTACGTCTTAGAAAGAGGAGGTGCTGTTCCAAGCTGCAGCATGGGCTGGGCGTGTGGTTTTGTGGTCCAGTGTTTGCTCAGTCTGTGAGGTAGTAGGTTCCATCTGTAGGGCAGGTGAACTGTACTTAGGCTGTCTCATGAACGTATTCCTAAGAATATTTTAAGTGCTAAAACTATCTTGGGCAAAACTGCTCTTTGGACTAACCCTAAATTCCTATACAGTGTGACTCTGAGCAAAAGGGCAACTGCCTGACCACCTACTGTTATCTCTCGGCCTCTGTAAACATCTTCTGTAAATACTTGCTTTCTGTATACTTCACAATGGTGTTTTTTTGCCCTTAAAAGCTGAAACCAACTGGAGGCCGAAACTGCGCTGGCAGTAAATAAGACTCAGTTTGACTTATTGGGGCCTTTTGGGAGTTTTCCTCTTCAGGTACTCCATAACACATCCCTCTACCAAGAAAATGAGATCACAGCCAGAGATTTGCATCATGGGCCCTGGCTACGTTTAACTGCCTCAGCTACCACAGCTGCGTAGCCAGGGTCAGTGGCCTCTGTAGAGCCCGGCCCAGGGCCCCCTGACTCACCGGCACCTTTTGTCCTCCTGCGTGTCCAGGTATGGCACCGGAGCCAGGGTGCAGGGGCACTGAGGGCTTTTGTCAGTGCTTCCATGTAGTGCTGGATGTGTGCCTTGGGGATCTTGAGCGAGGCCCAGCAATCCTTGCCAGTCTAGCTTGACGTACAGCATGAGCCAGATTCCTTTCTACCATGTCTCAGACCATCCTGAGGTGGGGAATCCTGGAACGTTAATTCACACAGACCTGAGCTGAGAGGCCAGCCCTCCTCACAGTCCCTTCGTGCACTGGCAACCTGACTCTCAGTTCCTGACTGTACTTAGCTTTCCCACGTAAGGCTAAGTCAGTAAGCCACCAGGGCAGCATCATGGAAAATGGCGGTTGTGCTCCTGGAATACAGAATTCTCTGCAGGGCCGGAATGTCACTTCCTTAAGGATCGATCTGGCAGGTAGGAGGGAGGAAGAAGACAGTAGGGTAGAGGCTGAGAGGCTGAGGGTTACTGACTGCCATGGTGCATGCAGCCTGCCTCTCAATCGTGGGTGCACCTGGACCCTTGGCATCCTCACTAAAGTCACATAACTGATTGTCAGAAACTCCTGCCTAGGGGCAACGGTGATGACCACACCAGCCCCAGCCCTGTCCCCTTTTTCAGTTGACTGAGTCGGTGGTTCTCAACCTTCTGAATCTCCTCATGTGGTGGTGACCCTCAACCATAAAATTATTCCCTTGCTACCTTATAACTGTACTTTGGCTATTGTTACAAATCATAATGTAAATATCATAAAAATGATGTGCAGGCTTTCTGATAGGTAACGCCTATGGAAGGGTCATGTGACCTCCAAAGGGGTCGTAACTCGCAGGTTGAAAACCGCTGATGGGCGCTTTGTTTCAGTAACTGAAAATTTCAGTAATCAGAAAACTGATTCGCACATATATCCCTACAGTTATCCTGCTTCAAGGTGCTCGCCAGGAAGCACGAAAACACGTGTCTTCAAGATTTCTCTGAAAATGTTCATGTTAGGTCTATCCACAATACCGCCCAACTGAACGATACCCCAAAACCTCCATCAACAGGAAACTGGGTAAACCAACTGGATATGGCCACACAATGGAACAGCATTGCTCAGTACTAAGAAACTGGCTACTGACATATAAAACAGAATGGGTAAGACTCTCAGACCAGTGAGCAGAGACACACATGGGCTCTTGCAGTCTGATTCTATTTATATGGAGTTCAAGAACGGAGGAGACCCCTGGACAGTGGGGGCTTCCTCCCAGACCCTGGATTAGGCACAAACCACACCCAAATACATGTTTTTCACAGGGAGATCTTTTATTAACTGGGAAAGAAAGGTTAAAGTGACTTTTTAAAGTGTAATTATTTTTATTTTATTTATATTTATTTATTTATTTTGAGACAGGGTTTCTCTGTAGCTTTGGAGCCTGTCCTGGATCTAGCTCTTGTAGACCAGGCTGGCCTCGAACTCGCAGACATCCACCTGTCTCTGCCTCCAGAGTGCTGGGATTAAAGGCATATGCCACAGTGTAATTTTTAAGAGGAGGAAAAGAGGAGGTCTGTGTTAGAATGAGCTAGGATGAGGTGGCGAGGGAGCAGGGGAAGGGGACAAGGGAAAGGGATATTTGTCCTGGAGGGACAAAGGGCTGCCTCTGGATAAAGAGGAAACAGACAGGGCAGGACACTTTATGAAGATGAGGTGTTTAAATTTAATTGGATATGTTAATTAGGTGAAACAAAGGTGACTTTTGATTGCTGGACTTTGGTAGTCAGCCTCAGGCAGAGGAAGTGGCCAAATAAGAGAATAAATCTTGCTGACTCACTTTAAGAATGTAATCCAATGGTTTTAGCAACGCTGAGGGAATGGAAGAAGGCCAGGCAGAGCCACAAGTTAGATGGGCTTGTTGTCCCTTCAAAGAGCAGACGAAGTAGGCTAGTGTGCTAACACTGGGGTTGGGGTTGTCTCAGATACAAGCGTGATAGACAAGCACCAAAAAGAACCTCACAGTGTTGTACGGAGAGAGATTGTTGGTTCCCGGCCTTCTGGCTAGCTTAGACCCAAAACAACCACACAGAAACTGTATTAATTAACTCACTGCTTGGCCCATTAGCTCTAGGTTCTAATTGGCTAACTCATATTAATTTAACCCATTTCTATTAATCTGTATATCGACACATGGCTGTGGTTTACTGGCTAAAGTTTCGGTATGTCTGACCCTGGCATCTCCATGGAGTCTCTCTGACTCTGCCTTCTTCTTCCCATGCTATACGCCAAGCCAGTTTTCTTTATTGATTAACCAATAAAAGCAACACATAGACAAAAGGACCTCCCACACCATCACAGGGCTGTGGAATTCTAGCAACCCAGGTCGGGTTGTGGTACAGTGACAGAGAACTTGAATGGCAAAAGTCCTTTTGTCTATGTGTTGCCCATGTCCCCACAGGGCTTTCACAATGGACTTTCTTCTAGTAGCCATGCGACGTTCCATCGTGTTGATTTCCCACAGTCTTGTCCCTTGTCCTCCTCCTGGTCACCTAGGCATTTCTGGTGGGAGGCATCTGTTCCTTGTGTTTCAATACTAACCATCCTTCCTGCTTATCTCTCTCTCTGTAATGGGCAAGCACGATGCCATCATGTTGATAGTCTTCATCTATTAAAACACATTCTCCGAGTGCTGGACATTCTGCTGGGAGTGCAGAATGGGGCAGAAGGGAAGCTGGGCCCCTGAGACACCTACTGAGGCCTGGACAGGCTAATCTGGGACAGAGGCAGAGGCAATGGTCTCGCACTCAGGGAGCCAGGGCTGTAACTGTCCAAACTCAGTAGAGACAGCAGTTGGGTTTTGGTTGTTTCTCATCCTCCTAAACTTATAATACTGCTCCAGGGAGCTGAGAAGGAGCCAGGCTCAAGGACAGGCTCTCAGCTATCCCATATTGATCCTTAGCTGGCTCCCATGAAGGATATGTACAGTTACTCCCTTTCTTGGCTGCCCTCTTCCACTGAGAAATGAAGACTCTTTGGTCCCCTCCAACTGGTACTCTCTTTGGTAGCCTGTGGTCCCTGGAGGGACAGATTAGTCTGCTGAACGCTTATCCTTGGGACTTATCTCTCAGTTCTTCTCAAGCTCTCGTCCCAGGATGTCTCCACATGCTTGTTGCTATTTGTTTGTTTACTTATTTGTATTTATTTATTTATATACTTGTTTGGTTTTTTATGGTACTGGGATTGAACCTATGGCTTCATGCATGTTAAGTAAGTATTCTATCACTGAACCACATCACTTCCTTTCTTTATTTTTTAACTTTTTTATTTTGAGACATGGCTTGAGGAAGCTACCCAGGCTGGCCTTGAACTCACTCTGTAACTTGAGCATCTCCTGTCTCAGGCTTCTGAGTAGCTGGGGATTGTAGACTAGGCTTGTACCCCCGTGGCTTGCGGTGTAACTCAATGGCAACAAAGTACATGTTTATCTTGTGTGGAAGTCCCCTGGGTTCTGTCCCCACCACTGCCGTAAACGTCTTGTCATAGTTTTTTGTTTTGTTTTGTTTTCTTCTGAGTCATAAGACACATCCCCAGGTGTGAATTACTGGGTCAAATGACATACTTATCTTTTTGGCTTTTGCTCTAAATTGCAAAGTGATTTTCAAACGTTTCTACAGTCCTGTACCTCTGTGGTAGGTCAGTGCCTCACACCCTTCCCCTCCAGCTGCCATCTGATAATGGACTGTTTTATCTGCTTCTTTTGGTCTCTAAGTCACCAAGAAAACAGGAAGTGTCTTGTCCATCTTTAACATTGCGCTATCCTAGTATGAAAACAAACAAACAAAACAAATACTAATCTAGCTCATGGCTGAGTTTCCTGCAAGAATTATCTCTGAGATGTAGATTCCATCTTCCCGAACTTCGGCTCTAACTCTCATCAAGTCCCAAACTGCATCAGCAAAGCCCTATTTCTCCAAATAATGTAACATTGCCAAGTTCTGAATGAGGGCTTGATGATATCTTCAGGCAACCACTAGTAAGCCTTGGCCTCGGTTTACCTGTCCTTAAAATGGGAATGATCAGACCTTCCCTTGCAGAATCTGTGTTGGAACTGAGACTGCTTTTGAAGAGTGTAGCAGAACTGCAATAAACAGTGGCTGTTTTTGCTCCTTGTGACATGCTCAGCCACTGTGTTTCCAATGGTGAGAAGTCTCTGCACACTCCTTGGTCGATAAGTTGGGCTCTGGTTATTTTTCTCATACATTTGAATGATTTCTGCATGTATTTGAGTTTTTATAATCTTTTATTACACGATATAGCTTTAGATGTTTTTAAGACTAATTTTATTTTATAGGAGTGTTTTGTTTCCGTGCATGTATGTACACAACACATGTGCATTGCACATAGCGGTGAGGAGAGAGTGTCAGAGTCCCTGGAACTGCAGTGACAGACAGCTGTGAGCCACTATGTATGTGCTGGGCAGAGAACCTGAGTCCTCTGCCAGAAGCAAGTGTTCTTAACCCCAAACATCATCTCAGTCCCAACTTTAAATATTTAGGTTTATCATTTTTTTTATAAGAGAAGTTTCACAAAAAATTTTATGTCTAAAACTGTAGATTTTTTTCCTTTGAGATTTACTTATACTAAAGCAATATTACAGTCTGAGACTTCCAAAGCAACCTTGCATTTATTCTAATCCTCGACACTCTAGAATGTCTTCCCGTTGGCTGGTGTTTCTGCAGCCATTTTGATATCTTTTCCACTTTCTGTTGTTTTTACTATGATTAAAACATTAATTAATTATTGTGCTTCAGAGTATCGTTCAATGGTAGAGATTTTGCCCAACACACACAAGATCCTGGGCTCTCTCCCTAGCACTGCCCACACCACAGATCCATTCTAGTGTAAGAGATGCCTCTAACTCAGTGAGTTTGCCCCTCGGCTGCCAATGTTGCATGGGTTTGCTAGAACACAGACTAGTTGATTTAAACAATAGAAAGCTATTCTCTGGTGGCTGGGGAGGGCAGAAATCTGAAGACTCTGGCAAGGCCCTCGTTCATGGCCTCTTCTAACTTCTGGTGGCTCCAGGTGTCCTTGGCTTATGGCCCTATCATGCTAATCTCTGCAGGTGGTCATGTTACCTCCTCTGTTTCTCTCAAAGGTCCCTTTGCTTCTTTTACAAGGGCACTTGTGCTGGTGTTTAGGGGCTCTTTGAGTAATCCAGGTTAACCCCATCTGCGTATCCTTAAGGCCATTCAATCGTGGACAAAGACATTGACGATAAGGACCAGATCTCCTTGGGCAGCGTGTTTGGATCCACTGTGGGCCTTTGGAAGCAGCTCAGCTCTTACCCTTCAGCACAGAGAACAGTGTGCGTCCGGATGATCTTCACACAAGGAGCCAATGCATGGAGGACATGTAGACAGCCGGCTCCGTGGACTGAGGCATGAGCTCTGACTTAGACCCTTGGATTCCCCCAAAGGGAGGCTTCCTGTCCACACAGTCAGCACAAGTCTTTGGCTTGCTGTGTGTGGCAGAAATGACTAGTTAATCACACTCTCCCTAGCAGAGGCCAGGAGTGTAGAGGAGAAGTCACGGGCATGGTTTCCAGGAAAAGCCCCTCAAATACACATAGATAAGTGAGCAGCCTGGACAGCCTCTTCGCGCCTTTCTCTCTCCCCTGCGTGAAAGGCACATGTTGGTAGGTGTTGGCTGTCAGCCCCTGGTCTAGTTTTCTGCTCCCTCTTTATCAATTGTTCTTTGCTCAGCCAACATTCTTTAGAGCAACCTTCTCTGGTTGACGTCATATCTGAAGCCGCCTCCTGGATCTTATCACACCTCTGTGGGTTGCTGGGCTTCAGCCTGGGCCCTCACTGTGCCTCTGACAATAGACGTTGTCCTCTTTCTCCCAGTCTTGCTTGGTGCTGTCTAAAATCCTTGCAGAGGGAGCGACCCAGGCTGCCTTGCTGATTGCATTGCTAGGGGCATCCTTGGTCTGTGATGAGTCCGTAAGCATTCAAGGGTGAGCTTGTGGGGACTCAGGATGGGAACCTGGGAGGGGTGGTGTGGTAAACGTTCTTTGGGGGGAAATCCAGGAAGCTCCAGTGCAAACCCTCTCTTGTATCCTTTACCCTCGGAGGGCAGGAGGCCCCACTGTCACCCACGCCTGGGCAGAGTAAGCTCCGGTGGACTGATCCCCAGAGCTGCACACCTGCCTTCCTGTGCGGCGTGACCTCAGGCTCCTGAAACTTGGAGGCGGGTATGGTGGTCAGGGCTGGACTTGGCCCCATGCTGGGCAGCTGTGGGTGGTAGGAGCAGCTGAGCCCGCTTCCCCAGCGCCCACCATTCTTCCCTTGGGCTTTGTTCTCCTCCCTTTGTCTCTCTGGCCAGCCTGGGTCTCCTTCCACAGAGCCTTCTAGCTGGCTCTGGTCATGTGAGTGCTTTTTCTTTGTGCTACCCTCCCTATTGTGTGTTTGTTTGTCCACTGTTTGCTCAGCTCCTACCGAGAGGTTCGTTTGTGACAGCCACCGTGTTAATCACTGAGTCACGGAAAAGACACTGGCTTTCTGTAGGTCACACAGTCACACATTAACTACCGGGCAGATGTTCCCAGAGCTCTAGTGATTGCCAAGTGTCGTAATGACGGTTACGAGGTGAGATGACACACACAAAGCCACTTTCAGCCACCACCTTGGGAGGAATCACTGCACACTGGGCACGGTCACAGCTGTAGGGCAGAGGTTCGCACTGGGTGCGCTCAGCTAACCTTTCCGAGGGTTAACCTGTTTGTGGCCTGCTGCTCAGCACATCTCTCCGGCCCCAGGGCTGAGGGGATGGAAGCTGCAGGGCCCAGAAACTGCTTCCTGCCAGAAAGGTGAGACTGGGCTCTGAGTGACTTGGAGATAGAGGGCTGGGCCTTTGAACTACAGTGACATTAGCCAAAGAGTCCCAGTTTGGGGTTGCCATCTGAGGAGCCAGGAACACCCATCTCTTCCTTCCGGTGGGTAGGTCAGCACGCTGCTTGCCTTGATCTGCAAACTCACACCCACCCTTAACACAGATCAACCAGGGGCTGCACGCCAGGCCCACAAACAGATGTGCAGTCGCAATCAGATCCCCTCTTGACGTCGCCTCCTACCCCACAGTTCAAAAACCACAAAGCTGCTCTCGTCGGAGTCTCTTCCAGAGACGGGGCCTGCCAGATATGGCCACATGCAGTTCATCCCCGGAATCCCACAAGGCTCACAAGCACAGTAGTGTGTGCATGGGTGACTCACGAGCGAGATGATGATCGTTGGCACAAGGAGGTGTGCTGAGTCAGCACAGATGACCCACATTGGGTGGCAGAGCGAGCATGTCTGTCCTTGGAACACAGTTCTCTTGAGATTGGCCTGACATATCTGGCATTCGCTTAAACAAAGCCTTTGGAGCAGCCTGCCCAGCTTGAGGTTGACCTGAATGCATGCTGCTCGTTTTGTGATGATATATTTGTTTTAAATCCCTGCTCAGCTCACAGTGCCCCCCAGAAGGCTTTGCTCTGCCCCTACTGCGTGTATGGCTGTGTGCTGAGGGAATGCAGTTTACTCTGGAGGTTAGCATAACACCACTGAGGGTACAGCTCTGGGGGGCTGGAGGGAGACCACACACAAAGATGCAGTCCAGCGCAGGTCACCTGCTGTTTCAGCCGTGGGGGAGCCCCCTCACTCAGCTCAGTGATGTGGGATGCCCCTAGTGTGTGGCTTTGTAGGCAATCTGCATTTTTCTTAACGGTTGACATTGATTTTCAACTTGACAGGGTCTGGATCACCTAGGAGACAAGGCCATGAGTTAGATCTGTCCCAGATCTGGTTAGCGGAGGTAGGAGCACCCATTCCAAGGGCTGGAGTTCCAGGCTGAATAAAAACGAGGGTTCATTAGCACCAGCCTCCATCTCTCTCTGTCTCCTACTGCAGACATAATGTGGCCAGCTGCCTCACACTCTTGCCACCAGGACTGCCTACCATGGCAGATGTGGTGGTTTGAACGAGAATGCCCTCCCCACCAGCCCTCCCGCCCCCTGCAGGCCTATAGGGAGTAGCATTTTTAGGAGGCGTGGCCTAATTTATTGGAGAAAGTATGTCACTGGAGGTGTGCTTTAAGGTTTCAGATGCTCAAGCCAGGTCTAGTATCACTTTCTTTTCCTGCTGCCAATCCAGAGACAGAACTCGAGCACCATATCTGCCTGCGTGCCACCATGTTTCTGCCATGATGCCAGTGGACTAAACCTTGGAGTTATGAGCATGCCCCAATTAAATGATTTCTTTTATAAGAGTTGCCATGGTCATGGTATCTGCACAGCAATAGGACATGACCAAGATGATGGACTCAACTCAAAACCAACCTTGAGTTGCTCCCATCAGGCATCTTGCTGCAGCCATATGGAAAGTTGATTCTTACAGTCCCATTTTAGTAGGGTGGGAACTCTTGGCCATCGAGGGCCAGAACGACTGGGGCCCAAGCCTCACCCCTATTCATTTTTCTATCTGCATGATGTTCTAGGTAGGTCAGTGAAAGGCCTTTATGTCCAGCAAGGCGATGCTTTGCATTTATGGTGTAAAAGTTCCAACAGCAAAATTGAAAAAGCAGGGTGTGTGTGTGTGTGTGTGTGTCTTTGTACACACACACACAGAGGAAACACCCTTATCACCTACTGACCTGATTCTGCAGGCAGGCTCTGTCCTTCAATTTAGCATAAGCATAAGCCTCCAGCCTGCAGGGACATTACACTCTGGCCCGTAATATCCAAAAATAGATGGATTTTTGGAATAGTGCTTTGTTCCCACAGTGTCACACATGCTCCTGCCTCTTGAGTGGGTGGCATCAAAGGCTCAGTCAATGTGGTGCAGAAACCAGCCCTGCATGTGGGCCTCTTCCAAACACTTTGCAATCAGTGTTTGCTATTTCATGGTTCTTTCTTCTAAAGAGTTCTTCCTGCGTAGAGGAAGCTAGGTCTCCACACCTAGGCCTGTGCTTCCCCCAGCGTCCCCTCTGAGCATCACCCAGTTCCCTATCTGCCATGGCAGGGTCCAGGCAGCCTTGTCAGGTGGCTTCCATCCGCTTCTGGGTTGCTTGGTGCTCCTGATCACTTATGAAGCACCACAGTGCAGCAGCAAGAGGCCAGGACTCTTTGGTCACTGGAGGGGCAGAAGCTAAGCAAGGGACCCTCTTGGGGTCTCTCTTGGCCCAACACCTCCCAGACAACCACACAGGATCTCTTCAGCGCCTCGGTAAGTAGAAGCTAAAGTGTCCAGCGTGCAGCCTTGGTGCGTGTGGAGGTCCTGGCTCTCCTCTGCCTGCTCTGTTCCGGACTGCCCTGCTCTGTGGCTTTCTTCCTCCACCCAGGCTGTCTTCATTCTGATCAGCAGAGATGCCAAATGCCTGCTTGCCTCCTCTTCACGCGTGCGGGCACGCCCTGTCTCACTTCCTTCTCGCTGGGTCCTACTGTCTCCAGGACAACGCTCACATGCAAAATACCGCTGCAGACGCTTGAATGTTATTCATCTCTGTGAGGCACCAGAGAACCCTGGGTGAATAGCACATGGGCCCGGGGGACAGTCACTCTAGGAGGGACAGACTAACCGACATATAATAGCCACATTGTATGGGAATAATCCGGAAGGGCTGGTGATTGCAAGCCCAGGTGAGCTGGCTTCTCCAGAGGGGCAATTAATTCCTATTTGGACGCTAGATGGGAAAGTTTTACGAAGCAGGTGGCATTAAAACAATTTAATAGTTAGGGCTGGCCGCTCCACCCTCCAGGAAGAACAGATATGGAGCGCCCTGTGTATATGGTGAGGCTGTGGGAAGCTCCAGGGACCTGGCAAGGAGGTTCAGATGGCAGGTATGGTCGGAAGGCCCGGGACAGCTGCTCTCTCCCACTCAGAAGCAGAGGATTTCTGTGTTTTAAGGGCATCGCTGCCTAGCCCTTGGCCCCACGGTGGTGTGAGAGCTGGGCACATCTCAGTGTGCCACACACCTTCCCTCTGGAAATATGTTTCCTTCCTTTCTAGAAGGGCCCAGAACAGTTTGGCTTCCCTCTTCTGACTGTCACAATGAACACCTGCCCGGCTGAAAGAGAACATTGTTTCCCACCTGGTCTTCCCACACCTGGGTGAGTGGAGTAGTGGGTCTCACATCAGGGAACTCTGCCACCCAGCCTGTGCCTCACGCTGGGAGCACTGAGCTCCATGCCCTGTGAAGGGAGGCAAGGGCCCCCCTGGACTCCAGAAACTGGGGTGACTGGCTAATGAAGCCGTGGGCGTGGCTCTGACAAAGTAAACAACTCCCTGGGCATTGCCGACTCAGGCACAATTTCTTAAAGAGGTAATTATCTTAAAGAAAACTCTTCTCAGAGTTTGTCCAGCCCTTGGGGGACAGAATGTCCACAGTAGGGAAAAATGTGGACAGTTTCAGCTTGTTTATTTTTCTTGAGGCCCTGGAGCCACCCACAAGGTTAGTTATGGAAAACAATGTTCTAGCTAGAGCCCACAGGACAAGGGACTAAAGCAAGAGTCCTGGGCAGGGAAGGGAGAGGCCCAGGCCTGGCAGGGGGATGAGGGAAGGGATGCCAGCAGTTTTCCACACTCACTGAACTGGGATGGGTTGCCGGGACAAGGCCTGGCTTTAGAAAGAAAGTGGAGAGATAGCCCAGGTGGGAAGAGCACTGAGGTTAGCTTCCAAGTTCAGCCAAGTATCTAACCTCACACCTTCATGCAGCATAAATCTTCAGAAGAAAGGAAGAGAGAGAGAGTGTGTGTGTGTGTGCATGCATGCATGTGTATATACAAGTGTGTGTGTGTATCGTGTGTGTGTATGTGTGTGTGCATGCATGCATGTGTGTGTATGAGAGTGTGTGTTCATCGTGTGTGTGTGTGTGTGTGTGTGTGTGTGTGTGTGGTGAACGGGGAGACACAGAGACTGCAAGGTGGTTAAGAAAGAAGTTAGGTCTGTGGGCATCTGGGCATTCTGGTCACTCAAGGCCACCTTGTGGTTCAAAAGTGATTCCTGTGGCCCCAGCCCTGCCATAGAAGCAATATCTTCTTGCTGGGTTGGGCAAGGAGCTAGGAAATTGGAAGAGGCGAAATCTCAAAGAAACAGCTTCAAACTTTCAAACACTGGTATTTTATCAAACAATCCCTAAACTGCTTGCTCCCACACCCCCTTAGTTAAAGATGAACCAGAAGGCCACAAAGCTAAAGACCACAGTAAACATAATTAGCTACTGGTCCAAAGCTAACAAGAGTTAAAAGGCAAGCTTGAGACAATTCAGTTAGCTATTGCCTATATCACAGACACTCATCTGTGGCCCAAGGGACGGAGTGCGGTTTTTACAGTCCAGGCTCACGTCATCCTGGGTAAAACACAACCATCAGGTCTTCTCCAGTGAAAAGCTCAATCTCAATGGAACACATTCATGGCCCTGCTCCCCAGCCCCCTTTCTCCTTCTTGCAAGGTGAACTACCTTTTCTTTGCCAACTGGTTTCCTTAGAAGTTTCCTTAACCTTTCTTCTGGCCTCTAGTTGTCTGCCTGGGAAGGAATCAGAAGGCCAGATGTCCCTAGCCTTAAGCTGTCTCACCCACAGACAGAGGTGATTTTTTTCAGTCTTTAGTATTCTCCAGCAGCTCCACCCTCACAGTGGTGAAGGACAACTGGATGCCTAAGAACGGCACACACATAGACACGGGCCCTGCTACATGCCCCTGAACCACGCTGAGTATGCACCCAGCGTGGTCTGTCTCTGGGCCCCTGCCAGACCCTCTGTTCTGACAACATGTAGCAGGTTGTTATGTCCCAGCTCTGGCTCAGGCCTGAGCCCCTATTTCACTTCCTTTTCTGGTTGTTCCCCTCACCTCTCTTCCTCATCTTGACTGGCTTTCCAACTTCCCTCAGTGTGGAGGGAAAATGTGTCCTTGCCTCTCAGAGGTGGCATCTGTACCCCAAGTAGGGTAAAGATATTTTCGCCTCAAAGGCCTTTAAAAGTCTGGCCTCTGGCAGAACAAGAAGAGGTTGAGGAGTAGGGTGCTGGGTGTATCTCAGAGTGTGGGGCCCAGAGCCCAGGTCCTCCAGTGCATTCGTGTCTCCAATGCAGTGTGCAGCCTCATGCATCTCTCCTTGAGTCTCTGAGAGCAGAACTAGGAATCATCTGGTCACCTGAATCTTCTGAAAACCTTGTACTGGTCTGTGCATGTGCCTGACTCTGAGGGTAGAAAGCAAAGAGGGGTGGGAACAGGAAGTCATGTCTGTCTTCCTGTCCACCCACATCTATGCTCTGCCTGCTGCTCAGCGTTTGGTTGGGGATATGGAGAACTTATCTGGTGCATCCCACCCCCGGATGACCTGGCGTTGTCCTACATAGCTGTTTTCCTCATGACCTCTGGGGAAAACCCAAAAGTTATGTGTGTGGTTCTGTAACGAACCACTGCCCACTTCACTCTCCAAAAGCTCATGAGTGCCTTGCTCCCAGGCGCTCTAAAGGGGGATGCTAGGAGACAGAGCTATGACTGAGGTTGCAGAGACTTCCTGAGCCAGCACTGGGCAGGCCTACAATCCCAAAGCCTGTCCATGTGTACAGGCAACTTATTCTGGAGCCTAGTGGTCCATGAGTGAGAGATGGCACTCAAAAACTTCTAACTCCGCAATCCGATACACCTGGGTCTTCCAGGAGGCTGAGACAGGGATACTGAGGGCCCAAGGAGCAGCTTTTATGGAACTATTTTGATATTTTGGCAGCCTGTACACCTGTGTCCCTGTAGGCCAGATGGTGTCAGCCCGGGTCATGAGAGTACCCCTCCTGCTGGTCATATGTAGCCGTAAATGGAGATCAGCTGTCATCATGCACACGCAAGTGCTGGGTAAACAATTGTGGAACATGCTAACACACATTGTCTCCCTCTCTGCCTCCAAGGTTCTGGGGCAGCAGGAGATCTGCTGAGGTGGGGAGCTCCCAAAACAGCCGTGGAAGCACAGAAAATTTTCTTTTTCAAACACTTATAATTGGAGAAGCCTTTTTTAATGCATAGTTTAACATTAGAGGAGAGTCTTTAAAAACTGCCTACCAGCTTACATTCCCAGCAAGATTCTAAGTCCAAAACAAGGGCCCGAATGCATTTTGTTTTCTCTGGGGCAGAGGTTCTCAAACTCATAACTCTTAGTGTTTTCAATTATTGTGAAGTCTTTCGTGTTTGGGGGATGGATTATACAAACTTGACCGTGTCCTTCCTCCTAAGCACAGCTGGCAGCCCTGGCACCATACAGAAAACAGAGGCTGGGGTACCGCTCAGCGGTAGGGCAACCATTAGCTTGTGGGATGCCCTGGGTTCAATTCCCAGCTCAGTACAATTCAAGATCCGAGGACAGACAAGGTAAATTTTGGGGTTTACTTTTTGCACTGTGTCTCAACTTTGAAGGAAGTATTGACTCAGAAACACCAGCGGCCACGGATAAGAAAAAGTCTCTAACGAAGACCCTCTCTCTAGCCAAAGGCCAAGAAAGAGATATCTTAACAAGACATAAAAATGTTTAAATGACAGCTTTTCTACTCTAATCCCAAACGATGGCCCCATGAATACCACAGCAGCATAGGCTGAGCCAGGAGTCAAGATTCCCGCCCCCATGCAGCTGCCATGAGGCACCCATAACACCCTACAGTGCCACACACAAACACACATGTGTAAGTGGAGATCATGTGTAGCATGCAAACTTCTACCCACAGACCTGGCAGGAAAGAAGCTGGAGCTGTCCTTCTTTGTGGGAAAGGACACTGACCTTCATGGCATCCCCTGTTGCCCAGGGTAACCCTCCTCTCTGCTGGGTGTCACTGAAGAGAGGACTCATGTCCCTGCAGGAATGAGGATCATCTGAACTTGTCCTTCACTGAAGCTCCCCTGGAAACTTGATTTCTTATTTCTCACCATGACTGATGAGGCGAGACTCTCCCTTATTCTAGTCAGAAGCATAAAATGCAGAGTCTCATAACAATGACAAAAAATTTGCCCAGGCTCAGTGCGAGAGGATCCAGGTGGCTTTCTCTGCAGCCACCTTGGTTGTAACTGTTATTTTACCTGCCGGGGGAACCCAGCATACATCCCAAACTGGACAAGATGAAAGATGGTTTTGGTGAAAGTTCAGGTGCTTTCTGGCTTGCTGCTGCTCATTTTGAGCAGTTGGACATACAACTGTTTCTTCCTGCCTTAAGGTGTGAGGGTCCTTGAGTCACCAGCCGATCCTGGATTTGTGTGTCTCTCCTTTGCCTCTCGCAGCCTCCTCTGCCTCTGGGTGTGTTTCTCATACTCCACTAAAGGTGCATCAGTTACTTTTCTCACTGTCGTGACAAAATGCCTGGCCACAAGCAAACTGGAGGGAGGGAGGAAGGGTTTATGTTGGCTCAAGGTGTGTGAGTGGGTGCAGTCTATCCTGTCTGGGAAGCACAGAGGTGGGAGTCTCCGAAGTTGGGGGCTGAGGAAGAGGGGTCCTCATGTTTCTTACTTGCTCTCTCACTCAGTCCAGGACCCCCAATCCATGAGGTGACATCCACATTCAGGGTGGCTCTTCCCTCCCCAGTTAAATTTCTCTGGAAACACCATACTGGGCGTAACCAGATATGCGTTGCCCTGGTGATTCTAAACCAAATCAAGTTGGCAATGAAGATTGACCAACAGAATAGATTTCCCAAAGAACAAAACCTCTTGGCATCTAAATCTGGGAGAATGAAAAGACACAAAAGAGGCATCTTTTTATGCTTGAGCTGGTAGAGCGATTGCCACAAGCAAGCACAAATGTGTGGAAAAACCAGCAGTAAATATCCTAGAGCAAATGGTTTAAAAGCTATGCAAAGGGACACAGCCTCTTCCAGACACAACACAGCTGATGCACATATGAACTCACAGAGACTGTGATAGCATTCACAAGGCCTGGACAGGTCAAAATCGAAACACTGAGAAGGGGAAATGAACACACAGATCTACTTTTAACCAAGAGGCTGCTTCCAAAGGATACCTGCTGGAGAAGGGAACATCGGGGGTTTTGTTTGTTTGTTTTTTCTGTTTTTGTTCGTGGGTTATTTTGTTTTTTTTTTTGTCTTTTACTGGAATCTCATTGTGTATTCAACCATACTCCAAGACAGTCCCCAGGCCCAGAAGTAGTTGACCAACACAGAATGGACTCCATTGTGTGTGTATGTGTGTTGTGTGTATGTATGTGTGTCTGTGTGTGTGTGTGTGCTAGCTTTCTGTTTGGTATTTTCTTATTGATTTTCTTTTCTTTTCCCTTTTGAGTTTGTTTATGTATTTTGATTTTAATATTTTGTTCTGTGTTTTTTTCTGTTTTTCCTGAATATATTTTTTTTGAGAGAAAAAGGAAGTTGGACGGGTAGGAAGGTGGGGAGGAGCTGGAAAGAGAAAGAATATGATTAAAATACATTGTTTGAAATTTTTTAATAAAAAATAGAAATAAAGTAAAACCAAAGATCTAACAAACGTTCACATGCCCAAACAGAAGGAAGAAAGCAGAAATGAAAATAGGAAAATCTGATAGACTTAAGCCTGAACATGTCAATAGTTACATTGAATATAAATGACCTAAATATAGCACCTAAGAATTAACAATTGCTAAAATGGATAAAGACACATGATCCAACTATATGTTTTCTATAAGAACCTCACTCCAAATGTAATAATAGGGACAGACTAAAGGGAGGAGAATGATGGAACTATATAGACAATGCAAATATTAATTTTTTAGAAAAGAGAAAATAAATGGCTATGTTAATATCATATAGCACAGATCTTAGAGCCTCAAATAAAAAGGACCCTTTGGAACGACAAAAGAGTCTCCCCCAGTAGCCTTGCATCCACACCAGAGGTACAAAATAAATTAAGCAACAACTGGCCAACCTGAAAGGAAAAACTGTTCAACTTCACACTTAGAGCCATGGACTTCAGGATCCCTTCAACCACAGACAGAACTACTAGACACAATAACAGCCAGACTGTAGCACAAAGCACCATCAGTACAGAGGGTCTCATCATAGAACACCTGTGTGCCAAACAACAGAGTACACCTGCTCTTCAGACACCGCAGCACCCACAGCAACACTGATTGTTTTCTATAAAAAACCGTCAACAAATGCAAAGGAGCTTGTGTCATACAGAGGGTTACCTCTGACCAGGAGGCAAATAGAAACTGAGAATGGGCAGACAAGCGAGTGGACCTGTGGGCCCTTGTAAAACAAACAGCAGACTTCTAGCTAGTCTGTGAGTCCAAGAGGAAGCCCCCTAGGCCATAAAAGAACATGGCAACAAATGAAGCTACAGACTTCACAGCCTGTGGGCTGAGCAGGCAGCCCTGAGAAGGGACCTTGAGTGCATTCCTCAGAGAAGTGGCAAGGTCGCAGAGAAATAGTTAAAGCACCTTCTTTGAAAACTTAGAGATGTAGGAGGATCGTCTATCTATCTGTTACTTTCATTGGTTAATAAAGAAACT
>LOJH01026010.1:0-18543 GCA_001685095.1 Ellobius talpinus
AAGCAACTTCCAAAACTCTAGAATTGACAGAGACAACTTGCTGCCTGGACAGTCACCTAAAGTACTTCTGTAATATTGAGGCATCCAGTCTTCAGCAGAAATAGATTGCATAATGCTTTATTAACCTTGAATTTTCTTAATGCTAAAGAACAACAGCAGCAGAGAGACACTGGATAATAGAAAAGACTTCTGAATTAAATCAGTCGGTGTATTTTAAGGATGTGTTGACCTCACAATGGAAACCAGGAGATGTGCTACGTTGGGGGAGGGTTTCGCTCTTATTTCCACAGGAGAAGAAAAGCTATAGATACCATCAAAATTAATAAAGATTCAGTCCAAAAAAGAGAAACCTCTTGAAAAAGAGAAATGATGGCTCATCTACACAGGTGCCAACCATAGAAGTGGTAAGGAAACCTTATAAGGGTTGGGGCAGGGTTCTGTTCTTACTTTTACAGGAAAATACTCATCTTCAAAGAGACCCTGGACATTTGGATGCCTAAAGAGGAAAAAATAACTATTCAGAAAGGATCACCAAGTAAAGAGAAATATGACTTATGAGGGCAGGTCATCTGAGGGTAAAGACTCATTACACACACACACACACACACACACACACACATCTTCCTATAGAGTTATAAAATCACTTAAAAATCAAAGCTGGCTTTGGAGTTGGACAATGACTATCCTCTAAATTCAAGCACATTGTTGAAAGAAAAATTCAGAGTTTCTGTCTCATGTCAGGAGCCATCTGGTATGGGACAGGAAGAAGAAAAAATTTTACTTTTCTCTATGCCTATTTTGTCTGTATGGTATCTTTTGTTGAATATACGTCTATATAAATAATGTTTAAGTTTTCCACAATGAACA
This sequence comes from Ellobius talpinus, assembly GCA_001685095.1. Classification (NCBI taxonomy): domain Eukaryota; kingdom Metazoa; phylum Chordata; class Mammalia; order Rodentia; family Cricetidae; genus Ellobius; species Ellobius talpinus. The sequence continues at coordinate 868 of LOJH01026010.1, forward strand.
GTAGATTTTCCTGCAGTAATCTTTGAAGTTTCAAGGAAGAAGATGGGGCCCCACAAGAATGACTCCACCTGGTTGATATATGACATCATGATGCTGATAGTACTACTATAAGACTGGTTTGGGGTACCAGCTGCTCAAGATGGTTTCAACTTGGTTATCTGAAATGGTGTACCTCCTTACAACATTCTGGCCAGAACTCCAAATAAGAACTTCAGAAAAAAACATATTTACTACTCAGAAGTTTATTTGCAGTTATACCAGAAAGTAATCTTGAAACTTAACCATCATTTTACTTTTATAGGGTCCCATAGAAAGAACATCTTCCCCATGAGAGTTGGAAGCAATTCTAGAAGATGGCGTCCCTTCTCCTGACAATGTTTGTCCTCAGCATTAGGGACATCATTTAGGGGTTGATTATTATTCAGATAGGGTTGGGGGTTGGGGTGCAAACTTTGTAGGCCCAGTGATCTCCTTGAAAAAAAAGGAAATTGTATGGGATAATAGGTAGATTAGTGTGAGCTTATTTACACTACTAATAATAATAATGATAATAGTAATAGAGTGAACACTTGTGAGCTATTATTTGAGGACAATTTATATTGGTATAGATTCTTGTGTATTGATACAAGGTTAAATTATATTTGTTTTATTGAATATACTTCTATTTCTGTCTATAATATTTGTACACCTATGCAAAGTTATTTTATCAGATTGTATGCATGCCTGTTTCTACATCTGTTTAAGACATTTTGTATATTGATACAATTTTAAGATATATTTATCATATTGCATTATATATTTCTACCTCTCATCCCTGGATGATCACTGATGGAGAGGGGTGCTGGAGATGTCCTGTTTGTCACTGATCACTCCATTGACCCTTGCTCTCTTTACCTTGATGAGTTGTGAGTTTCTGTATTAACTTCTGTCGACAAAGAAACTTCTCTGACCCTATATCCTGAACAATAAAAACACTGCAGGAGGTATACCATATTCAAGTTATACTGCTGAGCCATGGTAGTAGAACCAGAAGGGTGCTGTTCAAAAACAGACACATTGATCAACAGAAGAGAACCAAAGACCCAAATGTAAGTCCACACACCTACTGACTTACTATTCAACAAAACCATACATCGGAGAAAAGACAGCATCTTTAACAAATGGTGTTGGATAAACTGAATGTCTTTCTACATGTAGAAGAATGAAACTATCTTTCTCTCTCACTCTGCACACAAACCAATGCTGCACTTTTTGAGTTTATCGATATGGTTCATGATAAGCCAGTAATACAACCTCAGCAGAGTGTGTGCCCTTGTCTCCCTGCAGTGAGACTTCCACGGGTAAATGGCTTCTCACACGCAAGAGGTGATACAGAGGCCAGGTCACCATGTCTTTTCTGGCCTTACCTCATTTCAGTAGGACTCTGCTTTGGGTTTTCCATTGTTTTCATAGTATAAACTGGAGAAGGAAGCAAGAGAGACTGGGCAAGGCTGTTTGCCCTGCAAGTAAAAGTTTCTCAGAATAAATTCTTTGAGAGGCCCACTAACCAATGCCCACCTCCAGCTGTGTGGGCAGAAGCTGTGAATCCACTCAAAGAGACACAGAGAAGTGCTTTGTTATTTTCTATAAAGCACATCATGTTGCCCAAAATTTAGTTTTTATTAGGAAGTAGGAGGAAATAAACATTGAATAAGAAGATGGATGTCTCTGGCAGGAAGATTAGGCAGAAAATAATCTTTGTAGCCCTGAGATGAATTACTGAAGAGTAGCATGCTTCTCTAAGGGGAGGACATTTGAAAGCAATGAGAAATTGACTGGTGCTGGTGATAAAGAAAGGAATCTATAGACCACACTTGGCCATGCCTTCTGAAGAGATAACTTTCCATTTTAACCTCTGTCTATGGCCTAAAATAATTGGAAAGTGTCTAATTATTTTGCATTTGTCTTTGATACAAAAGAAATTGTGTGTGTCTGTTGCAAGGAGGGCCCCTTTGTTCTTTCCGGCCACCCAGCTAGCTTAGCCCCCAAAATAACCACTCAGAAACTGTATTCATTAAAACACTGCTTTGCTCATTAGTTCTAGTTACTTATTAGCTAATCCTTACATCTTACTTTAACCCATTTCTATTAATCTGTGTATTGCCATGTAACTGTGGCTTACCGGCAAGATTCTAACCAGCGTCCATCACAGGCAGAAGATCTATGGCTTCTCTCTCTGCCCTTCTTCCCAGAATTCAGTACTGTCTTTTCCACCTACCTAAGTTCTGCCCTATCAGGCCCAAAGCAGTTTCTTTATTCATTAACAAATGAAAGCAACACATGAACAGAAGAACCTCCTATACCATGTGTCCATTTGTGTACACGTATGCATGTGTATACATATATGTGTGCACATGTATGTGTGCTTGTTGGGAGTAGAAGTCAGCATCAGATATCTTCTTCAATTTCCGCCTTACTTTTGGGAGACAAAATCTCTCCAAGAAACCTGGATTTCACAGATCCAGTGAGGCTGATTCTCCAGTGATTTCCAGGCATGCCCTCTCTCCACTCCCCTCCAGCCTTGGGGTTGCTTACACATGCTACCACACCTAGGTTTTGATGTACTTGCTGGCGTTAGCAATTTACAGACAGAGCTATCTCCCTACTCCAAACAAATGTTTAGAGTTCATTCTGTTTTTCCCTTCGTTTAATTTTAGAAGGCAAGATCATCTCTTAATTCGAGTTGTCTTTTGAGCCACCCTAAAAGACTGGGCCCAAGTTTCCTATTAGCTTCCATTGAGGGAAACTAGAAGCTCCAGGCTTGGTGATTAGTTCACACTTGAAGAAAACAGCTATACCAGAGGTTTATAGAGTAAATTCCACAGCCTTCTCAATACACCCAGCTTGAGATACTCCATTGAACCCTCCTGCTCTTTGTCCCTAAGCCCCCACATCTGATTTATTTTTCTAAATAGCAGATGACCCGCTGGCCTCAGCAGGAGTTTGACCTTTGCTGGACAAGAGTAACACAATGCATAGTTGTGTTTTGTCTCGTGTATGACTTTCAGGGATTACAGAGAAATCGCACTTTCCTCTCTTCTATTTTAGTTCCACAGAAGAAGTGTAGACAGAAGAGGCTGAAATGGCTCTGGTTTCCAGCCACAAAGCCTGCTCTCAGCCTGCTGCTTCTTCTGCACTTATTCTCAGGGAGTGCTTGGCGTAGCTGCGTGTGCACGTCAAGGAAGACCAGTTCTCTTCCACTAGTGCGTGGAAGTGTGATGGACAAATGGTTGAGATTAAAACAAGTGTGAGCAAGTACTCACTGTTATAACCTAACATATAATAGGGGACATATAGTAATTTGAAATGAAATGAAATACTCTCAAGATGGTCAGTTTTACTAGCAACAAAGTGAGAGATGGGCCACAGAGAGCTAAGACCAAGTAGAAATATCTCAAGGTATCAAAATAGCAAAGTATCTCAAGGAAGGACTGCAGGTCCAAAACCACCTCTTGGGGAAAGACTGGAAAAGAACAAACACTCCCTCCTCCCAAGGGTATACTAGAGGACACTGATTTGAGAATTATCAAGAATCGCATTTCTCTGGTTCTCTTCATGCTATTTGCCTGGTTCTCTCTGTAAAATATAATCTCCCTCTGTGATAAAACTGTCGGGGAGCTGGGCATAATGGTGCATAGCTGTAATCCCAGTACAAGGTAAGACTGGAGGAATACATGTTTAAGGTCAGCCTGGGTTATATGGCAAGACTCTGCCTCCCCTAAAGCAAATATATAAATAATATGAAATAGAGAATTAAAAAAAGTAGCATTTTAGAAGACTTTGGTAGTGTTTGGCAGACTTTGAGCTGTGACCTCTTTAGCTGGCTGTGTAAGGGAAATACTCTACTTCCCTCCCCATGTCACCTNCTGTGAATGCTGCCTGGCCTGTGCTCCCTGTTACTGAGCTGGGAGTGTGGGAAGAAGGGGAACTGAAGCTGATGGGCTATGAGTGTGGGCTGAGTCTGTAGTGTGCTCTGCAGAACTTGGAGGCAGAGTTCCCCAGGGATCTTAGTTGTCTCAGAGAAGGGTGGACGTCCTTGGGTCTGTTAAGAGTGCTGTTTGCTGCAGGTCTGAGTCTTGGTCTTGGATGTCTTTTTGTGAGAATTGTTACTTTTGGGAATTCTTAAATCAAACTGTTTTAAATTAAAAAGTAGTGATGGTAACTACCATCAATCAAAACCATGTTAAGAATATTTCCTTGCAGCTGGAGAGGTGGCTCAGTAGTGAAGAGCATTGGCTGCTCTTCCCAGAGGTGCTGAGTTCAGTTCCCAGCACCCACGTGATGGCTCACAAACAGCTGTAACTCCAGTCCCAGATCTGATACCCCTTCTGGTCACCTTGGACACCTGCATACAATTGGTTTACATAATCTCTTGTAGGCACACATACACAAACACATATGTAAGAATATTTGCATCCATAAAAACAAGGTCCTTCATTATCTGTGTGACATCACCACAATGACTCTGGAAGAAAACATAGAAAGATGAACATGTGATATTAAGGGTCAGAAGTGGTTAAGATAGGAAACTGGCTGGCATTGGGTAGCTGTGTAATCTGCATATTACTCACAGAGTTTATAACAAATGGCCATTTATTGTGTGAATACATCGTCAAGAGACTGATTCACTGTACTGTCCATTAAATCTGGGCTCTGTTACTTTCATTAACACACTAGAGGAAGTCTGTGCCTCAAGAAACAGCACATGTATCATCTACTCATTGAAATCCCACTATGATCGAAAGGACAGGCTTAGGTTACCTGCTTGAGGGATGAAAAGTCCATGAGCCTACCATTCGGTAGCCAGCAGCTAAAAGGTTTTCAGAGATAATGTCTCCCAGGGATTTAAAACTGCAGAGCTCTCTGTAGGTAGCTGTCCCTGGCTGACTCGGAGATTCTGGGTTAGAATAAAAGTAGGTGACAGCAGCATTGGTGGCAGGCATTTGGCCAGAGAATGTTCCAGAAGAATACTCTAGCATTAGAGAGTAAGAGCTGGGGTGTGCCAATCAATGTGCTCCAAATACATTTTTGAAACTGTCAAAATGGACACTGGCCAAGAAGCTAAACATGTCAGCTGTTTCCCTTTAGCTGCATACAAAGTAGCAGTGGGCCCAAAGGACCAAGAGGAGGAGTAAACAAGCCCTATCTATAAAGGAACTTCTCTTAATGTATTTCATCCTGTGACAACCAGCATCTGGGTCTCTTCTATTGATCTCTAATATGATCACAGTCCAGATGCAATCCAGGCAGTGTGACTGGACTTAAACTTTAGGGACATTGAAATTTACATATAGCACATTTTGCAGGTAAGTGAATGTATTGGTCTCCCTTTCATTTTTATAAACATTAAGTCATAATCTTAGCTTACAGCCTGTTTGAAAGTACATAGTTGTGTGGATTTATACAACAATCCATAGTATCCTTAATCTGAATTAAAGAGAGGTTAGTTTTCAAAGATAATGTCTTCTAGGGATTTAAAATTTTCATATGTTTTTCTAGTCAGTGAGAGACTCAGGAATATACTTGTGTAAGTACAGGATCCAATGGAGTCTAAATTCCTAGGGTTTAGTTTCACCTAATGACTAGACTCTTCAGAAACTCAAGGGTCTTTCCTCCCAACCATCCGAGAGGCCAGCACAGCAGTGGGAAGGGTCATGTACAGCTTCCAAGTAGTTGTGGATTTGGCCTTAAAAACCAAGTGGAGTTTAATTCATAAAAAGCTAACAGAGTGTTTAAAGTGAACTACAGTTTCGGAAAAAAAAATCTGATTTGAATCCAGTGCATTCAGCAGGTAAGCAAGCCTAAACTAAAACCAGTGCACCCTCACCAATGCCCAGCAAAGCCAAGAGAAGCCTTCAACGTGCTTGGCACATGTGAACAGCAGCAATCATCCTTCCAACCCCAAATGGTTCCAAAGGAGCCTGGAACAGGCTGAGCTGAGTGGACCAGAGTCCTACTCAAGCCTGCTTTCAGGCAACTGGTATTTGTGGTGGCATCTTGTATAGAGGCAGCTGGTGAACATGGGATGTTTTAGTAGCTGTTTGTAGCGTTGCTCTAGAACATTCCTCGAGTTACAGTGCTCTTAGAATGGAAGAATATCAACAGACAGCAGTCGGAACTGACACATTGCACAGAATGCTGAGATGCCCCACACTCCCTGGATTATAAAAAGCCAAGAAATGCTTGGTTCTCACTAACTCTAGGCAAGACATACGCTTCACTGAGAGCTGTGGATGCTCCTCAGTAGGACTAGGCAAAATGCAAAGCAGGGGGTTTCTAGGTCACACAGGCTGCAGGGTCATTTGTGAAGAAGAACATGCAGGGTCTTTACCTTAAATGACAGGTTTCATGGCACCCTTCAAGCCCTGCTGCCCTGATCCCTGGTCTTTTCTCACAAAAGGGTCTGTGCTACAACAGTTGAGATTCTGACTTCGGTACTTACCTGTTTAAAAATAGGAGCCCAAACCAATTAGAAATAGCTATGCAGAGGTGTTATGGAATATCAGTTGAAGATGTTTCTGCTGTAGAGTATTTGTTTAATGATGCAATGATCTGGTGCATTCTTTTATGTTTCATTTGTTTAACTCTGTAAAGCTGTATGAATTGTTTTTTAAACACCTGGTTGGTCTAATAAAGAGCTGGACAGTCAATAGCAAGGCAGAAGAGAGGAATAGGTGGGGCTGACAGACAGAGAGAATAAATAGGAGGAAGAGGAGAATGAGGAGGAGCAGAAAAGAAGAAGGAGAGGAGGGCTCTTGAGGGCCCAGCCACACAGCCACACAGCTAACCATAAAGGAAGAAGGGAAGAAGGACATATAGGATAAAGAAAGGTTAAAAAAAAAACCAAGGCAAAACATAATTAAAGAAAAATGGGATAAGTTAAGTTAGAAAAGCTGGCTAGAAACAAGCCAAGATAAGGCCAGGCATTCATAAGTATGAATAAGTCTCTGTGTATTTTTTGGGGAGAAGGGTGGCAGGCGCCTAAAGAGTTAAAAAACAAACAAACAAAACCAAAAAAAAATCCAACTACATGGAGGGTTGGTGACATGATGAAAGATGACCCATGTGGCCATTTTCTGAGAAATCCCGTGACTCAGCTACCCTGCTACATGGTCCTCATTGTTCACTGTGGACTACAGCAGTTCACACCCCGCCCCCCCCCACAAAATTATTTCCCTTTCTTCTGTGGATCACCCTGCTCGGCTAAGGGAGTCTTCCCTGAACCTCTTTTCTGAATGATGTCCATTCATGAGTTGCTCTTGGCCAGGAAAAGTGTGAAATTGAACTTGTCACAACGTTTGTGTTTGTGTTGCTGAGCGCCTCTTCATTTTGCTTTGCGTTCCACTTACTTTTGCCCTAAAAAGCAAACACGCAGGAAAGTGACACAGAAAATGCTTGTCTTTTCATGCTTTAGAGTCGATGTATCTATCTTACAGGAAAGTCCTCTCGCCGAAGAGGGTGAGCCCAATGTTCAGTGTGTTTGATGGCCACGGCTACCAGAGACTAAGCCACACTCACTTTTCATTTACATACGAATCCTCTCCTCCCATTTTTAGACACTGTAAACTGTGGAGCTAAAAATCCATGAACAGATAAAATTGAGCCTTGAAACCAAAGTAGGTTAATCAAACAATCCCTAATTGGACTCCAGCCCTCCTTTCACAGATTTCATCCCTGGTGAGTGGAAGGGACTTTTGTTCCATTTGGTCATAAGATACCCAAGGCAGAAATGACAGCTCTACCACCTGTGGGCCCTTTAAAACCGCTCTCAGCACTGCCAGAAATGTGTGAGTTTTTAAAGACATTCGCTTAGCCTGTGGGTTTCTGTAAAACCAAAACTGTTTCTCTAAAGTAAGCAGAGCTGATGAAAAGGAAAAGGAATTTGTTTTGAATGACCAAACTGGAAAAAATGACCAGAACCCCCCCTGGCTATTTCTGAAGCCTGCGTTCTCCTGACCATCATTTATGGGCCCCTGGGGAGGATGCTTCAGATCCCGGAGAGGCCATAGACGCCTTAAACGAACACTAGAATGCATGGAAGAGGCATGTAAAGCTGCTGGCAGAGCAGCCCTGACTTAAACTCTGCTCCAGCCACCCTCACTTCCTCTTGTCTCTGACTCATTCATGGTTTTGTATTCTGGTGATAAAAATGCTGACCCAAAGGAAAACGGGAAACATGGAGATTTCCTGCATTTCAAACTCATGAAACTAGGTGAAAATTCAGTGTGCAAAGATGAACAGACTGTGCGCTCACCACAACTATCATGTATTACAAATTATGGATTTCGAAGGACCTCACCCTTAATAACCATTTCTATATATTATTCTGTAATCATTTTTGCATTATGGGGAACAACATGCAGTAAAGATTAAAAGATGTGTCAAAATCCCAATTTAGAATTTTTAAAAATAAGGAATGAGTAAGATTGGTTACAATTACTCACTTCAAAGCCAGGGGAAGTCTTATCACGACATCTCTTGAGTAAATGACACTCAACTATATTAACACCCCAGTCACCATTGCTGTAAATGACATCATCATGAAGAAATGTCATGAACTATTTTGGTGACCAATAACAATGTAAAAGAGAATAGGTTCCGAGGCTTCCTAATGTCTAACAAGTGAAACAAAAGAAGCTAAGACTATAATGAAACAGAAAATGAAGAGTGGATATCTCTTTTGTAAAATGGAGATGGGATCAGCACTCATGGATGGAGAGAAGTTTCAGGGATGGCTCAGCTGCCTTTGCTCAAATCTGTGACATGATACTTTGTTGCAATGTGATTGGACCAAGAATTTAAATGATCAAGCAACTTTTGGCAGATTAATTTCTATAAAATTATAATTTTAAATTATACACTATCATGTGACAGAGTATATTTTATGGCAGAGTCACACTGTAGAAAAGGAATTGTATATTGTTGAATATTAAAAATAAGTTACATTCATTTGTGCTGTGGAATATTTGTTTAATGACACAAAGATGTGTTGCATTTTTTTATGTTGCATTTGTTTAACTCAGTAAAGCTGTGTTACTACTTTGTCTAAAATGCCTGATTGGTCTAATAAAGAACTGAATGGCCAATAGGTAGGCAGGAGAAAGAATAGGCAGGGTTTGCAGGCATAGAGAATAAATAGAAGGAGGAAAAGAGAATAAAAAGGAGCGAGAAAAAGAGAAAGAGAGGAGGACAGCAGGGATCAGTCACACAGCCAGCAACAGGGTAAGAAGTAAAGAAAGATGCAGAGAATAGAGAAAGGTAAAAGCCCAGAGGCAAAAGGTAGATGAGATAATTGACGTTAGGAAACACTTACTACAAATAAGCCACGCTAAGGCTGGGCATTCAAAAGTAAGAATAAACCTGTGTATTTATTTGGAAGTTGGGTGGCAGGTTCCCAAAGAACAAAGAGTAGAAAAGAAAGCCAATTAAGTTGTAAATTTTCTTACATGTTATATAGCTCTTATGTCAATATCTATAGTCTACCTTTTCACAATTACTTTTGAGGAATTTCTGTCTTCAGTATAGAAGGCCCTGAAATTCCAGGGCAGCCTAGCCTTATTTTTTTTTTAAATAAGCAATGCAATACTTTCAAGGGAAGGTACTCTACCCAAAGTCACTGTCTGCTGCTAGTTTTTATATACTTATATTCCAATAACTTTGGTATGCACATCAATTTATACTATAAATTCTACATGTTAAGTATGTGTAGAGTTTTAGGGTATGTGGAGGTCTCTGAGCAGGACATACAGAGGAATTACTAACAAAGCAACCAATAATCCTGATACTAGTGTCTAATAATCTCCAAATATTGGATGCTGGAAATAGCTTTCACGTCAATACTTTTGGAATCTCCTGCTACAAAAAACTGGTGAATGACTATTTTGTGGTATGGATGGACATTTGCAATTCCAGCATACAGAGATTTAAAAATTATCCAATTTTAATGTTTCTGAATGGAATGAACAAAAATCAAATTTAAAATAAAATAATTTATGTTTTGTTTACAACGTCTCCATAACTGAGATTAATGACTTGTGTGGAAGATGATATTAAACATCAAACCCATTAACTTATGGGGTGTATAATGAGGACGGATGCATTGTCTTCCTGCTGAGGTTTTATTATTATTGTTTGAATAGTATCATATATATATATATACCCAATCTATCTTGATCAAGTCTACCTTTACTCCCTCACCTCTACCCAGAATCTCCCATTACATCTCCCTCTCAACATTATGACCTCCTTTTATAATTTATTTCTGACACACTGAGTCCAGTTCATTCTTCCCAAATCATCTGGGTTAGGAGAGCATCCACTGGGGAATGGGTAATCTATGAGTGGTCATGGTCCTAAAGAAAAGTAACTGCCCATCATCCATCCACCAACAACTGACAATATCTCCTCGATAGGGGTGGAGTCTCAGAAGTCTCTCCACAATCCATGTGACATTTTAATTGGATTGATCTTGCAAAGACCTTGTGCAGGTGGCCACTGTTGTGAGTTCATGTATGGGACAGCTAAGCCGTGTCCATGGGACATCACTTCATAGTGCTCTCCCTTCCCTCTCACTTTTACATTCTTTCTGAACCTTCCAAACTTTTCAATGCATGATATAATTTTGAAATTGTGAAATTCATGAATACATCTAAAAGTTTTTCCTTGTGTCCTCTCTTGTACAATAAATAATCGGTTGTCACTGGCTCTTGGAATCAACAATATTGTTTAAATGGTTTAGTGATCACAATCAGAGCACTGTAAAGCAAAAGTTAGTTGGAAATGAATTCGGAACATGGTGTTGACGTGAAAAATGATTTGAATTTCTGGGAAGTCAGCAACCATTATGGAAAATACTACTTTTTTTGGTTAAGAAAAGTAAATTCCTGAAATAAAGATCAGGAACATCTGGACTTTATTAGAAGTAGTGTGAGGTGCGCAGAGGAACCAAAGGTTTGCAAACTGTGAGCCCATTTCATAGACTCCAAAATAAGTGCTGTTTGTTAATGTTGGCTGCTAGTTGAAGACTTGAGAAGAAATGTCGTATTCATCCCTAAAATGTTTAGATAGGTGCATTATCAAACCAAAGAAGCTGTGGCTCTACAAGTGCCCTGCTGTTGATTTTACAGTATCACATTCTTTTTGCTGGATAAACCCTGACATTTTAGGAAGTAGAAAGTAAGTATTAGTGGCCATAGTACCAATGATTACTGCCATTAACCGTAGGGTATCTCTTACGTGCTGACTACCCTGGAAGGCATGTGTGCTGTGAAAACCTCCTAAGGTGTAGCCTGCCTGACACCAACACGAAGTGTTACCTCTTTGACTTTCTAAGCAGGATAGAGCTCCTCTCCAGAGGGGGCCTTGTCTCCTGCCTTCCCTTCCTGCCTCTTATTCTGAGGACTGGCTCACATTAGGCAGTGGAATAAAGATGACGTCATTTGTTTGTCTAGAATGGGATTATACAGTTTGGCAGTGAACTGTTCCCCAGTCTCCAGCTGGTGGCGCTGTTTGGGGGGGGAAATTGTGGACTTGTCAGGAAGTGGTCCCTGAAGAGAGGAGGAAGTAGGGGTCTGGTTAGAGGCCCTAAGGCTTGGATCTTAGACTGAGTCCTGTGTTGTCTCCGCCTCCTGATTGCCAAGATGTGAGCCACACTCCCAGGCTCTCAGGAATGGAGTCGCCATGCCTTTCCTGCCACAAGAGGACGTATCCTTAAACCCTGAGCCAGAAGAAATCTTCTCTCCCCCAAGTCACTTTTTGACAAGGACATGGTCAGAACAACAGGGAATGTAGGCCTTTGGGACTCATCTTCCCAGGGGTTGCCATCATCCACAGGGCATCTGGTGACTCTCTTCCTTAATAAATCAGTTCTCCTCATCCAGGAGGCATAGGAGCAAGTGTGTGGTGTTTTGTATTTTGTTAAAACTATCTACAGCAATGGCTGTAGATAAGCTATCTCTCCAAAATCCATAAAGCAAGGTAAGGTTTTATCCGAGGTAAACATTAACTTGAATGCCATGCTATTGTATTATGTTAACACTAAAGCATATAGCTTCGTTAATTTCGCTGAGAATCTCTTCAAAAGCAGAGAGTGTCTCGAGTAGAAAACACACAGTAACTACAGAAGTAGTCTTTCCCTGAGCTGCCTCTTTCTTATTGGAAAGTATTTAAATTTCCCCTCTTCAGATTGTTATTGTTACCCATAAAAATAATAATGATAAAGAGGAAGAAACTGGACCCCATATTTAGGGGGAAATCCACCAAATAATGCTCTGTTTTGAATCCCCAAACTTTCCTAAGTTTTGAGGACACCCAAGGAAAAGGTTTTAATTGTTCTTATGCATTCGTCAAGGGACTTCCCACGCTACAGAGACCTTTAGAAGTCTGAAGGACAATGATAGCTTGGCTGTGCAGGCCTGTGGCTTGCATAATGGGAGGGAATATCTAAACACTATTCTTCATTCCGCATCTCAAAGAGAGTTTATAAACACTCTTAAAGGACCCAGCCGAATCTTGAGGGTTCCTAGTGACTGGCGTTAAACCGTTGTGACTCACATGGCAAACACAGTCTCTGGGCAGGTCCAAGGGTCACTTTCAACAGAAGCAGTTCCTGTCAGCATTCCCTTGGTCCATGCCAGTGTGAACAAGTGAGTCTGACATAAAAGGCTTAAATGTTTAGTTTAGAAACACTAGTTCTTCCTGTAGAAAAGGAATAGCAAGATAGAAAATGAAATTCTTCCCTTCGGGAACTTTCCAGATTTAATATGGGTCAAAGCAATAATTAGTATCCTAAAATCTGCCATCTCACTGTCCCATCCCCAGTGTACATGTCTGGGAATCGGACGTCACTCTCTGCACACACACACACACCACTCTTCTTTGCTGTTTTCACCTTGTCTTTAAGATTGGCCCTAATTCTTGGTAGTAGATTTCAACATTTAGAAAAGTGCTTAATTTGCATATTTAGGACTTTAGTAAAAGTTGCATTTCCTGGAAGACCAATAGCTCACTGAAACTAAATCCCCAATGTGCTGGGCAGTCACTTGGGGCTCACCATACTGCATTCTAGGAGGAACCAATAGCTGAACTCTGAGGCCCTAGCCTGGCCACATTCCTGTTCCAGATGACCAGATAAACAGCAACTAGACGGTCCAAGCTCATTGCTGGTACCTGATCAATGAACTACCAACTCCAGTCAGCAACTGCCCCTGAGCATGGATGCATCTGCTGATTTCATAAAGGAATCCCTCATTTGTGTAGTGGAAAGACATGGGTATCAGGGCCTACACTGGCTTTGTGCATCCACTCCTTACCTCTTTGGAACTCTTTTGCTCTGTGAATGCCACATCCCCCTACTTTGAAAACTATTTTTTTAAAAAAACAAATCCTCATTTGTTACTTAAATTCTTTCCTTGTGAAGTTTTGTTCAGATTATATTGAACATCATACTCATTAACAAAAAGCTAGATGAGATAATTGCAAATAGTTACAGGTTATATGAAAAATGAATATATCCGAATGTAAGAAAAATTACTAAAATATTATTACAGAACATTTAAAAATCCTGCATTTATGCAAATAAGGGCTCCTCATATGGTAAGGTTCGAAGTGCCTTCTTACTTTTAGAACTAGTGTGAGAAGTTTTCCTTCATCTACAGTAGATTTGTTTTCAGCATCAGAAGGGTTTTAGTAAGAATAAACTAGCTGAACTAGTTAAGTAGAAATTTTGAAGTCTGGTTGAGATGGCCATTTTAGAAGGTTTTGTTTACTTTTTCCTATTTACTCTACATACTTACTTGATACCTTGGCTGTTAAGCTTGACTTTCTGTTGAGTTTTGAATGTTCAAATTAAACACTGGGGCTGAATGACAGTCTCTAAGATGTGTGAGAACAGCATTTTGAGGTAGAGCCTTTGCACAGGTGACAAAGTAGAAGGGACATCATTAGGGTCTCTGTAATCCACTGTGCTGTCTCTTTATAAGGAGAGGAGATTAGGGTAACTTGGCAGATACAAAGGGAAGGCCACAAGGAGAGAGCAGAGGAAGACATCATCCGCAAGCCAGAGGCAAGTCAAACTTACCAGCATCCATGTCTTGGAACGCTGGCATTCAAGAAAATCAGTTCCTGTTGCTTAGTGAACTTAATTGTGTAGGAATAAGTCCAGGTACTGGGGGAGGAACCACTTTAATGCTAACTTTAAATGCTAACAGCTCAGCAAGGAGTTCGCAAATGGCTTGTTGAAGCAGATCAGCATGGGGCCCTGACCAGGCCACAAACTGGAGAGCGAACTGATGACCATAAAACTCATTTAGAGTCTTCTCTGTCTCAATGCTAAGAACCACTGAAAGGCAAGCTGTGGGATTAGGTCTTTCCTATCAAAAGGCTTTTCATCCACAGACCACAAAGATCCATGCAAGCCCAGGAGAGCTCAGACACAAACTAACTTTCAGTTTTGAGCAATGATCTACATTCTAGATGCCTGAAAATGCTGGCATCTTCACCCACCCTTCTCTAAATAGCCACAGACATCCATGTTTTTGTAGCCTTTGTTGGTGCTACAGTTGCTCACAGCCTCTCTGCTTCCTTCGTGACTTGGGGCCTGTGTCCACTCTTGTTTCTCAGATCTGTGAAGTCCAGGGAGAGGATGGTGATGAGAGGTGAGAAGGCTGGGGGAAGATTGCCTGATGAAAGCCTAGCCACTCGGGGAAGCCACATCTGGTCACATTTAGACAGATCCTCTCTGCTGTCCTACAGACTGATGAATGAAAACCAGCTTCCTCCTCATACATTTGGGGGAAGCAGGACTTAATCTTCTGCTCTGTAGAAACAAACAGACAACTGAATTGATGGCTACTTTCTTCCGGTCCTTTCTGAGGGAAGGGACCAGGAAGAAGAGAATTGTCTGAGAAATCTGTTGTCTAGACAGGTCTCTTCTCCTAACCATTCCTTTTGAAATCAGATTTGAAATATTTATGTTTATTATTCATTTTAAACAAAAAAGGAAATAGTAAAATTTTTCTACATTTTTATGTTGCTATGTTTCCTGTTAGAAATTTTAACATTAATTTATTTTAAAGTATTTAATGTGTGTGTGCATGAGTGTGTGTAAGTGTGTGTGTGGGTGTGCATGTGTCTGTGCATGTGATGGTTGTGAGATGCTTCACTTTGGTGCTGGGAACTAATTTCAGATTCTTTGGAAGAGCAGTAAGTGCTTCCAACTACTGAGCTCTCTCTCCAGCCTCTTATCAGTGATTTCTGCATTTTTAATACACCTGACCTATTTTCCAATTTTTGAAAATCCAAACTAATATTTGAGAAAAATCAAGAATGATGGCTTTCAAAGAAAAGCATTGCTTTGCCTCCATACTGGGATTTTCTCTCTGAACAGCACAGATTGCAGTAATACTGAGTTCACACTGAGAATGTGCTGCACACGGGCATGAAGATGACCACTCTCCTCTCCCAGGAAGGGAGGATGTGACATAGTGACATTGTTACCAGGAGGCTCGATTGAGAGGAACTGATCTCATAAGGACACAACAAACTTTGTCTCTACTATCGCCTTGCATTCTGTTGACATAATAGGCATTTTGCTTATTAGAACGATTGACAGTGACTGTGATGTATATTGAGTGTATGTGTGTGGAATGAATGTGTTTGTGTGTGTATATGTGTGTGTATGCATGTGTAGTTCAGAGGACAAAGTGGGTGTCATTTTCAAGGCACTTTCCACTTTTGGGTTGAGATAGGGATTTTCATTGGATTGAAACTTCTTCAAGTCAGTAGGTTAGGGTGGCCTGGAAGCTGCCAGGGCCCCACCTAGGATCCACTCTCCATCTCAACACCACAATGACCACAAGAACATACCACTGGCATCTCCTTTTCACATGGATTCTGGGGATTCTAACTCAGGCCCTCAGACATGTGGGGCAAGCAATTCACCAACCGAGATGTTTGTCAGTCCTTCTTGGATTTTCCTAAGGATAGTCTGAGGGATATAACAAATGCACCCCCCCAAACCAAATCAACATTATGCAAGTGTCTTGTCCAGCAACTTCTGTGGCACAAAATGAAAATAGCTTGTCTCTAGATTCTTTTACATGAATAAAACACTTATCTTTTGTTGTGGCACTACAAAGTGACAGGAGTCCCTTCTCACATGTAGATTGCTTAAGAGGCTGATTGACACCCCAGTTCAATTTGTCATATTACAGTCTTACCAACACTGATGAGATGGACCAGTTCTGTTCATTCCTTGGCTCTGGGCAAGCTCTGTGTGAAACACATTTTTTGACACATGGATAAAAGAATATGTCTTTTAAGTTATTTAACAGAAAAAATAAAATGGATTTCCAGACTACAGAAAGGCATTATCTCTCAGAGCTTAGGTCCCCGTTCCTAATAGGCTAGTTCAGGTGCCTTCTTTGGGATGTATGACATTGGGACACAGCTTCAAATTCCTGAACTTCATTTTCATTTGACACCTCATGTTCTGATGCCAGTGTAGAGCCAGAAGAGAGAAAGAACACACTGAAATATGAATGTTTCCTATCATGCCTTTGTATGTAGCATGATGCAGGTGGCTCACAGCAGTTTGTCATTTGAATCAATACATGTCAACCTAAATTTCAGTTTAAAGTCATATTATTTATTGAAAATTACTTTCATTTCAGGAATTGTTAATTTGGTCTATGAAAGTTTTTTTTAATTTTCATCATGTCTTATTATAATGTTTAAAATGAAGAAAAATCCATTTCAGAATTTTCAACCACAATTATACTTTTTCCTCAATGTGTTCATGCAGGTTATTTTGCCAATATGAAAACACTATGCTCTTCAGATCCATGTATTTTCAGTCTTCTGACTGTAACCTTATTGAAAAAATGCTGTGAGATTATGTTACACTACTTTTTTGTTCCTTTTGAATGTTTTTCACCCTGAACTGCTTCGGTATGCAAAGAATGAACATTCTAGTGGCTGCTTCATTGTGTTTCTCCCCACTTCAGTGAGTTTTATGTAGCTCCGTGCAAATCAGACTTCTGCTGACTGACACCTCACATATGCTGATGCCTGGATGCTAAAACTGCATATATGGTGGAGTTGCCTGAGTCAGACCGTGCTATAGACATGACAGTGATTAATTTTACGTACCAACCTTGCTGGGCCACTGAGCAACTGATGAGTCCATCAGTTCTGGGTTAGGGTGCTTTCCCTTGAGATTAATATTTAAGCTGGTAGGTTTGGTCTAAACAGTATTCTCTAATGTGGTGGGCCTCTCCCTATCAATTGAAGACTTTTGTGTGTGCTGTATGCCTGTATGCTTGTGTGTACATCCTCATGGGGATGTATGTGCGTTTGTCTGTAGATGCATATATGAGCATGTAGATTGGAGGTTGATGCTGTATGTCTTCTTTGACTGTTCTCACCCCCTACATGATGCTTTTTGACATAGGTCTGAAGCTCACAAATGAAGAAAAGATGTGCAGGGGCTTGAAGCTAGTGTAGAAAGCATTTTACTGTTGTTCATTGTATGAGTAAAGCACAGGTCTCAGGACTGTAGGAACTGCAAGGAAGAGGTCTAGATCATAATCTGATGGAGGAGGGTCATCTGTCTTATATGTTACTTTCATTGGTTAATAA